>RDPX01000244.1:1103554-1118930 GCA_003991215.1 Morbakka virulenta
GAAAAGATGGATAATTGATCATTGTAGCTATGAATTTGGTATTAGAAAAGATGGATAATTGATCATTGTAGCTATAAATTTGCTATCAGAAAAGATGGATAATTTATCATTGTAGCTATGTATTTGCTATGAGAAAAGATGGATAATTGATCATTGTAGCCATGAATTTGATATTAGAAAAGATGGATAATTGACCATTGTAGCTATGAATTTGCTATCAAAAAAGATGGATAGTTGATCATTGTAGCTATGTATTTGCTATGAGGAAAGATGAATACTTTATCATTGTAGCTATCTATTTGCTATGAGAAAAGATGGATAATTTATCAATGTAGCTATGTATTTGCTATGAGAAAAGATGGATAATTGATCATTGTAGGTATGAATGTGCTATCAGAAAAGATGGGTAATTTATCATTGTAACTATGTATTTGCTATCCAAAAAATGGATACTTTATCATTGTAGCTATGTATTTGCTATGAAAAAAGATGGATAATTTATCATTGTAACTTTGTATTTGCTATGAGAAAAGATTGATAATTTATTATTGTAGCTATGTATTTGCTATGAAAAAAGATGGATAATTTATCATTGTAACTTTGTATTTGCTATGAGAAAAGATGGATACTTTATTATTGTAGCTATGTATTTGCCATGAAAAAAGATGGATTATTTATCACTGTAGCTATGAATTTGCTATTAGAAAAGATGGATAATTTATCATTGTAACTATGTATTTGCTATGAGAAAAGATGGATAATTGATCATTGTAGCTATGTTCCCCCTATAGGTAAAATGACAAAAAGGCCCTTATTCAGCGAATCGTTTCAAAAATCGTCCTACAATGTTTGACCTTTTCATGTTGCCTCCTTAAATTCATTCTTCGATACTGGCATTTAATTTTTTACAACAGACCCGTGTTTTAGACTCATTGACAATGATATGAAAAATATATCGGCTATATTTAAAACCAGGATACAAGGCAGCCTGACTCCAAAATTGATCTTCATAAGTTGCCTGGTTGAATAATGGTTCAACTGAATAACAGTATTGATATGATTGATCATTATCTTTGAAAATTTGGCAAAAGCGACACCCTTTCTGATTGACACTCCACCCATGCAAGGCAGCCTGACTCCAAAATTGATCTTCATAAGTTACCTGGTTGAATAATGGTTCAACTGAATAACTGTATTGATATGATTGATCATTATCTTTGAAAATTTGGCAAAAGCGACACCCTTTCAGGACACTCTACCCATCCTATTATAACATAACTGTAGCCTTTGTTCGGAGTAAGGTTGCTAAATTCTCGTATACCTAATATAAACTTTCTACGTTGTCTCTCCTGGGAATTAATATGAATCTCCCGCGTCTCTCTGTGTCTCTCTCCCTTCTCATCCGCCCTGGATTTTAATTAAATTTACATGAGCGACAATTTCGAAAGAGTTTTAAATACTTATATAATACAAATGAATTCATTACTTAAGAAGATGAATTCCTTTTTAACGAGAACATGGAAGATTGCCAATTTATATATAAACATACCCAACTGGGGTAAACAGCAGGGTAGATATGAGTCACTATTTAGGGTATTTGTACATGAATTGTTTTATTTGTAATAAACTATCCCAACACCTTTCGTTCTGTCAATTATCATTAGCTGGCGACACTTCGATATTCTGCTACGCTTTAGCTACTTTACACTTACACTTGCTATCTTCATTGTAAAAAAAAAGTTTATGAAAGAAAAAGGATGTTTGTCTGTCTGTCTGTCTGTTTTAAGTAAATTTATGAGAAAACTATTGAACCTAGGAAGCTGAAATTTGCTGTGTGAGTCTATCTTTATCCGGGGGAGGATTTGAGATATAAAAGGCTGACCTAGGAGGCCATATTCTAGACCGTTAAGGGGCGGCCAAATCTAATTTCAAGGTGAAGGAGGCCTCCGGTCAAAAATCTGAATAAAATTAAAAATATAAAATTTCAAGGTTATTTTTAATAAATAAATTCCAAAACAAAAATAACTAACATTATCTTTTGTAAGACTACCATAGTTTAAATTACCTATTATTTCTATACCACTCTCCAAGTGTCAATGTAATTACAGCTCTTTGAACTGAAATGGTCTACCATCACATTTCAAATCGAGCAATACCTTTCAATTATCTTGATAGTGGCTTTTTAGCCTACTAATTTGTTTTTTACCCGAGCAATGCCGGGTACGTCTGCTAGTATATTTATATATATATATATATATAGCAAACGTACCCAGCGTTGCTCGGTAAAAAAACCCAACATGGATAGAGAGTTATGTTTCAGAAGCTCTGTGCTGCACTGATGAGCCCACAAAGGGCGAAACGGTACTGTCTGCAGATTGAGTATAAATAAATATATATATATATATATATATATATATATATATATATATATATATGTAGGTTTGCATATGAAATACTACTTTTAACAATTGATGTAAGATATTTATCATGTCGTGAGTCGTAAGCTTTTCTTAGCTGCATTTCGAAAGATACTTCTCCCCAACGTCAGGCTTGTGATAACGTGACGATGAGCGGAGTATTTTTCGAAATGTAGCTCATAAAAGCTTTGAATTACGAAACACCAAGAAAAAGTAATTAAATTAAATCGGATCCTTTCTTTTTTCTTACCAGGGCGATCAAAATTTAAAGTCGTAAAATTTACATTAGTTCGTTTGCACAAAACACTCTTGTACTGTTAAAAGAAAATGTCGACATGGCATTATCAGATTTCTAGAAGGTGGTCACCTGTTGTGACAGATGCTATCGTAAATCATTGCATGTAACTTTCTAAGCAAAGCTTAAAATGGTCTATTCATCATAGTTCTGTGGTTTTATTGACAGAAATTTTCATTGAATTTAAAGGGTGTCGTAAAGATTATTATATATACGGAATGTCATATTTCTGGTAAAATAAATATGATTAAGTCGACAAATCAAAGCAAAAGTAAAAGAAAGAACAAGTAAGACCAGTTCCCAAGAAATATTTGTATGTGCGGTGTCAAGTTTTGTTTTCTCGTTTGGAGGAAGCAAATAAAAACATTTACAAATCATTTTTTTACCCTGACAATACGTCTAAAAATTAATTAGTTTGTATCTCTTTCTATTAGGATTATTATTGTTTTTAATAAGCAGATATTAACCATTATAAATATTAACCATCGGCTTGTTGATGATGACTTGAATTCACATGAAGAAAAGTCAATTCGTCTGTATGAAATAGATTTTCAAACCAAAGTAGAGCTAAAATGTGTTTATAAGCTTAGGTACATTACTCAAATACTCTTCAATATCTTGAATATTCTGGAAGTTATGGACTCAGTGGAAGCCATTGATGTGGGGTATTTATCAGTTGAAGAGGAAGCATATGTTGGTAAGAAGTGCCTGTAATAGATTCAGGATATCTTGAGTGTACTTCTTGGTGGCAATGAATTATCGTGTTCAAGTAGGTCCTTGATAATTTCCCTTTTAACAAACTAAGCCCTGAACACTACCAGGCATTAATCTCATCTAGTAATAACACTCACTGGCAAAGATTACTCGCTACTAGGGAAAGACATCTAAAGAAGTTTACAAACCTAACAAGAAATCCAATCAAAGCATCCAACCATGAAAACAAGTCTCTTTTTGATTGTTAACATGTCCAGTCGATCACTCTCATCAACAGAGAAATCCCTTCAAGTGAAAGGTCTGAACTTCTCCGGAATTATAAGAACTATTGAGACGATTTCCTTGCAAAGGAAATCGTCTCAATAGTTGAAACAGCTGTAAAAGATCTTCCCAAAAGTGAAGCAGCAACAATCCGAGTAAACAAGTAAACAAGACTTACTCTTCTATCATCCAAAGTACCCATCGACAATTTTACCAAAAACGAAAGATGTGCCATAAAGAACCTATAGAACGATGGCTGCATATCGATCCTTACAGCTGACAAAGACCGTGCAACTGTTATCCTCAACAAAGGCAATTACATCCAAAAGTGCCACAAACACCTCAACAATGGATAATACACCTTAGCCAAGCATAATCCAATGAATGCATTCAAGACCAAAGTTAGAAAAACACTTAATTGCACTACAGAAAAACCATCTTTTGGATAATTGCCTCTACCACAGATTGAAACCCAAAGACTTACCAATACCAAGGTTTTATGAATTACCATAGATACAAAACCCAATATGCCTATACGTTCAATCGTAGCCTACGCTTGTAGCCCACTTCATTTACTTTCACGCCACATAGCAGGCCTCCCATATAAAAAGAAGAAGCGCTGCAATAACAGTACTGATTTCACAGCCTTCATCACACAACAAAGAATGCAGCCAGGTGAAGTCATGGTCTCCTTTGATGTCACTTTATTATACACAAATATCCCTGTTGATGACGCCTTACATATCATCAGGGACCTACTTGAACACGATGACTCATTGCCATCAAGAACTACACTTAAGCCTCAAGATATCCTAAATCTATTACAGGCACTTCTTACCAACACATGCTTCCTCTTCAACAATGTCATATATACACAAACCAACGGTGTATCCATGGGAGACCCTACATCTTCTGTCATTGCTGAAATTTTCATACAAGCATTTGAAGCCACAGCATTGTCAACAGCAGACCAAGGGCCAACTGTCTGGGAAAGATACGTCGACGATGTTGTCGCGAGAATCATCTACACGGTTTCTTTGAACATATCAGCAGTCTCCACTCAAGCATCTTATTTACCATGGAGAAAGAAAATGACAGATAATTACCCTTCTTTGATGTTCTAGTAAAGAGGCAAGAAGATTGTACCATATCCGTTATTATCTACAGGAAATCTACACACAGTGACCAGTACCTCAACAATGCATCACACCATCCAGTTTCAGCTCGTCACAGCGCTTTTTGGAAGAGCAACAAGCATAATTTCAAACCCATACGACCTTAGAAAGGAAGAAAGAGACCCCAAAAGGGTTCTCTTATCCAATAAGTACCATGTTGTGGACATTCAGAGAGCACTACGGAAAACCAGCAGGCCTGATTACGAAGAAGAAACAGAACCTGTAAAGCAAATATGTCTACCTTATGTCAAAGGCATCAGTGAACAGTTCGAGCTCTCTCACAACATACCATTAGATGTTCATTTTTCACAACATCAACCCTAAGGACGATACTTTCAAAACCAAAGGATCCAGTCCCACGTGAAGAGAGAAACAATATAGTTTACAGGCTACATTGTAAGGACTGTCCAGCCCTCTACATTGGAGAATCAAAGCGTTCCTTGGGTCAGAGAGAAAAAGAACACAAGAGAGCTTTCCAAAAAGGTGACACCAAAAGTCATGAATTAGCGGAGCACTGCTGGGCAAAAGATCACAGCTTTGACTGGGAAAACAAACAGATTTTGGACAAAGAAATTAACACCACAACAAGAAAAATAAAATAAACCATCATTCTCTACAGCACATCACCCACATCAAAAGCATATTCTACTCTCCTTCAGAAATATGGCTCCAGCACTAACAAACACAAAATAGGTATGGTGCCATTTCTGAAAACAACTCGATTCCCTGTCACCAAGTACGCCCGCACAACCAACGTATAAAACTGCCATACATAGTTACTTCATTAACCTGACGATGGGAGAAGTGTCTCTCGAAACGTAGCTGAAAAAAAGCTTACGACTCCAGATATGATAAATATCTTACATCAATAACATCAATATTTTCTGCTTTTACGCTCTCTTATTTTAATCGTGTCTATAAAAAACCTCTGAACTTCACTTAATACATGGATAGGTGCCTATCAGGTCTACATTCAACTCAGTTTCAAAATTAACCAACTTCTTGTTCTATTACACATTGGAGCATGCGAACAGAGCACGCATAAAAAACGAGTATTTGGTATTTGGGACTAATAAACGATTAAACAGATTAGACGACCAGCAACTCCAGATAAAACATCATCATTCTACGGTTACCAATACGAATACCTATAAATACCTTGGGTTAACACTTAATAAAACGTTAAACATGTCGGAACACGTACAAAACATCATAAAAAAGGCTTCATCAAGAATTAACCTCTTGAAAAAAATGCGATGTCATCTGGACTCAAAAACTGCACCTTTGATCTACTACAACAAGATGATTGTACCAATACTAACTAACTCCGCCTTCGCCACATATGGCACAATATCAGCTTCTCTTGAAAGTAAAATCGATGCCCTCGAACGTCGAGCTCAGAAAGTGGTTGGCGTGCTTCCATCAATACCATCATCAAAACAAATAAAAATGAAACGAGTTGTTACCTTCGTACATCGATGCGTAGATGGAAAAACGATTAAAAACTTTGAAAACTATTTCGAAACTCTCGGATCAAAAACAAACACACGAAACAATGGGAAAATGACACGAATTCCAAAAGTAAAGCTTGAGGCTGCTCGCTCATCCTTCTACTTTCAAGGAGCACTGGCTTTCAATAATTTGCCAAGAGAACTTCGAATTGAAAGAAGTCCTTCAGAATTTAAAATTTTACTAAATAAATTTTAATTGAGAAGATCCTATTAGGCAGCTATCTGATCGATGCAGCTCATGTGATATCTTCAACTTATATTTATTTATATTTGTTTTGTACATTTATAATTACAACACTAATTGTTACTTTTCAACTATTTATCTTAAAACTTACTTATTGATCTTTTTGTTTTACAGGACTACTCTTGAAAACAGTGTAAATATTTTGATATATTGTACAGCTGACTGTATTATGCTTTATAAATATTTGATGATAATAATAATAATAATAATAATAATAATAATAATAATAGTCTATTATGATGTTAATTGTCTAGAACGAAAAGAGAAATCGTCCAAGAACAAAAACAAGGAAAATACAAAGATGTAGAAACACGCCAATACTTGCTCGCACTTCAAAAAGCTTTTCAAAATTATTATCAACAAAATCAAAACAGAAACTTCAATCAAACCACAGGAACATAAAAGTGCAATTCCATTGGCACAAAGGACTGTGGGATATGACATTCTTTTTCAGATTGTCAAACACAAAAGGTGCAGATAAAATATCTTCTACATTTCTCTCCAAATTCTTAAAAAACGCACTTTCCAAAGATTCTACTCGCAACTGTCCCATAATACCATCATCATCAACAGATTGGTCGTGTTCGACCCGCCGTGGCCCTCTGCACCATGTTTCTCCACTTCTCTCGGTCCTGAGCCATCCTCGCAGCCTCCGACATCGAAATTCCACAAATCTTCCTCATAGAGTCTGAGTAGCGTGTCTTGGGTCGGCCCTTTCCTCTAGGTCCGTATACCATCCCAGTGAGCAGTAGCTTGGTGAGGTGCGTTCTTAGCAATTACGATTCTTCTTTTAATTTCAACAGAGTCGTCATGGTCGTTGGTGAAAAGTTGCTCTGAGGTAGATGAACTTCTGGATGTTCTCTATTGGTTCTTTGTTGATAGAGATGAGATCTTCATTTTTGTCTGCTGGATTTCTTACAATTTTCATCACTTCCCATAATACCACAACCTAGCATATCATATTAAGAAATGACGGCTGGAATTACGCTTAATCGGTGTTTTTTCCGAAAATATATTTTTATTATTTATTTTCGAGATTGAAAATCCGATTTGATCTTGCTGTGGATGTAGTTACGGTATTTCTTGTTCACTACAACCAACCGGATAAACTTATTAATTTACAGACACAGCACATAATTTACAGGTTCAATTTAGAGCAGCTAATTTGTCACTAGGTGGTAAAATTAAACTTTGTAACCCAAGTGGTACAATAACCTACAATCTGGCCCTGACAACATTATTCAGCACGAAATATTTTCACTTAGAGAAACACTAAGAAATAAAAAGATGTAAGGTGTAATGGAAAGGTAAGTGGCAAATGGCATTTGTTAATCAAAAATGAGTCTGCCATTGTATATTAAATTATTTTGGGGTATTCAAATGTTGCATGTTTAGTTGATATCTTAGGTCGGTACACTCATGCTGGACGCAAACAAAGTGCATTTCGAATAGTGTGGCCAAAAGGGTGTTGGATATTAGAATGTCGTTTTAAAAAGAATGTTGGAAATTCCACAAGCGGAAAAAGATGCAAATAACGAGCTTTTTTAAAAGTGCAAATTCAAAATGGAATTTACTGAAGATAGCCAACTCTTTAAAAAGTAAACATTTGGAGTCACAGAACAGGGAAAAGGTAAGGCATTACGGGGAAAATAGAAGTGAGACGAGCAGGGGATCATCAGAAGTGATGCTGGCAAAGAATGGGTTTTAATTTCAGTTGAAAAATGATACACTACATAAGACACACTAGAGATATAAATAAAAAGCGCGCACGACATTTGATAACGATATTTTTACTTCACATAGACAGAAGGTATTTTGAATGTTTAGTTAATACTTCAAGTGGTCAGCAAGTTTAAAATGTTACAATATTGTTTTCTAAGATGTTACAATTAAGATATTGTGAGATGATAAAGATGAATCAATATTTTTTGATTTCCTACTAACGGATTACTGTCTTTGATATTGGCAATTAACAACGATTTATTAGCAAAACCAATGAACACACAAAGAGTACCTCTTTCCTAAACGTAGACAGTCTTTATTTGGCAGAAAGGATCCCATTAAAGGAACCAAACAGAAAATTTGAAAAAGAGCGACTTTTTTACTTTACTATTAGTAAAACATTCATGCTGAAAGAGAGAGCAGTGTTGCATTTTGCATTCCAAAAACTCCTTTCCCTTTCAGGCTAAAATGGTATTTTCTCTGATAATATCTACTTTTGACAAAATATGTATTTCTCTTCAACCGGTTATTCTCTTCAAACAGTATTTTCTTTGATAATAATTTATTCCATCATTTTTGGAGAGGACAGATAAAAGTGGATTAGGAAAAAAGGAATTTCGGGAAAAAGGAACGTTTCTTTGATTGCCAAATTTTATAAATTTTTAGATAAAATTTATAAAAATTTATAATCTATTTGCATCAAATCAAACACACCATATAATAATTTTTGACGATTTAGAACCTTGGTGAATGATAACAGAATAAGAAGGTCTACAGAGAAAAAAAACTGGAAGGAAAAAGAAATGACTTGATAACATTGGAGGAGCTCCCAAGGAAGCTGCTGTAACCCAAACGAGAAAAACGCTGGATGAGCCCAAAAAGAAGATGCTGTGTAGCAAATGGTCTAGGTAGACCGTAGCAACGGTAAGGAAGTACTGTTAGGTTTGAACAATTAAAGAAGGCACTGAAAATATAAAATCCAGCAAATCTGATAATAAATGATCTGGCTACTGAAATGATTAGATACGGCTATTTTATACTTTGGTAGTGCGGACATGCGTGTAGACAGGGGTCGAGTTGTTTCGGGAAGTGGCGTCATACCTCTGTTGTGTTTGTTGTGTTTCTTTCTTTAGTGCTGGAAGCCATATTACTGGAAGGGTGTAGGATATACTGTTGATGTGATTGCTGCATTCCAGGGAATGGATTGTTTCTTTTATTTTTCTTGTTATTGTGTTGATTTCTTTGTCTATAATTCTTTTATTTTCCCAGTCAAATGTGTGATCCTGTGTCCAGCAGTGTTCGGCTATTTCATGATTCTTGGTGTCACCTTACTGAACAGTTCTCTTGTGTTATTTTTCTCTTTGACACAAGGAACGCTTTGATTCACCTATGTAGGAGGCAGAAGGGTTCTTACATTGTAGTCTGTAAACTACGTTGTTCCTCTCCTCAAGTGGGACTGGGTCTTTTGGTTTTGAGAGGATCTTCCTTAAGGTGGATGTAGTGAAGAAGGAGCAATGAATGTTGTGTTGTCGGAGGGCTCGTCTTAGATGTTCACTTGTATTCTTCATATATGGCAAACGTATACGTTTCAGGGGTTCTTTATCTTCATGATTAGGTCCAGTGATTCTGTGTACGGCTCTCTGGATATCTTTAGTGTGGTATCCATTGGATAATAGAACCCTTTGAAGGTGTCTTACTACTACTACTACTACTACTACTACTACTACTACTACTACTACTACTACTACTACTACTACTACTACTACTACTACTACTAATTACTACTAACAACAACAAAAATAATAATAACAATTTTCCTGGGTACGACGATAAACTGCATCCGGTTGTGGATTTTCAACCTGGGCGAATGACGTTACCCTTTGCCACAACTACCTTCACGTCACCCTTGGGCAAGGTGTAGCACCTGTTTGCCTACACTGAGACCTTGAAATACCAGGTTGACGTTTCGCGGAGTTAAGTCTATCCCTTTTATTCTTTCCGGTCATGATGAAGTCGTAAGCCTTGGTAGGTATGCATGATCAGGATTGGGTCTTTAGCTTTGAATACTAGCTCTTCTAAAGAAGGTGTCTCAATACAAATACTGGTGTTAGTACAACCTTAAATTCACTAATCGTCTAAAGAGTGTTACATGGAAAATCGTTATAATGAAAATAACGTCGTGAATGAAACTGGAACTGCATGTGAAGGTCTCTCACCCACCAGGTGTTCCCCGGCACAGCAGCGGGGACTCGGTTGTCATCCTGCCACTGCTAGAGTGAAGTGGACTAAGGAGGTTAGCAGGGTCGTTATGGAATCCTACTATCGTAGTAAACTCTTTAATGAAGAAGGTAAGCCTGTCAGAGAGAATAGACAAAGAATGTTCTACGAGTTTAAAGATAGAGGTTTGTTTGAATCAACTGAGCAACGTTTATGTGATTAAGCATAGGCTATTAGAGTAAATGGATGGTTATCGGATCTGGAACTAGAAATGATCAGAAGGGGAATAGAAAATGAATCACAAAGAAATGAAAGGAGATTAAAGGATGTGTTAGATGAAGAGAGAGAAATAGATGAGGGTTGGAATGAAATTGATTTAGGAAATGAAACAATTACCAAACAAATGAGATAGCGATAGGAGAAGTGGAGGAAAACGACATAACTCAGGAACAAAAACAAATTGTAGATGAGCTCAAAGAAATTCTGAGAGAAGGAAAAGATTGTGATGCATATCCTTCAAAAAGGTCGATAAGAAATCCCTTAACAAAGAAACCGAGAAGGTTAATGAAGGTACCATGTATATAAAGACTAAAAACATCACTGAAACAAATAATCTGATAAGCGCCGCAAGTGTATGGGTTGAAAGTAAATTAGGGTTAAAGACATTTGAAAGGAGGCAAAAGAAGGATCCTAGGTGGGAGCCTAGGTGGAAGAGAGGGATTGCAAATGGTATTAAAAAGTTGAGGCACCATGTAAGTTTGCTCGATAGAAAATCAAAGGGACAACCAGGTACAAAGAAAACAGTTAGACTGAGGAAGCTGGAAGAAAAATAGAGTGAAACAAAAAGGGTTAAATACTGTAATGGAAGAAATGAAACAAAGAAAGGTTGATAAAAGTGCAAAAATTAAGCAGTACGAGCAAAGAATCAAACAATTTGGACAAAATAGATTATTTAATGGTGATCAGAAGAAAGTTTATGCTGAGTTAAGTGGAGGTGGTATTTGCTCGGGTGAGGTGCTTAATGCCGAGGAAAGCATGAAGTTTTTTTTTGAGGGGGGGGGGTATCTGGAGTGTTGAAAAGAAGCATAATAAGTTGACCAGCACTCATAAGGTGGCGTCATTGTTACGTCAGAAATTGTGAAGAAGATACAAAGATTCCGAATTGGAAAACGCCAGGATAAAATAAGGTACAATGTTTTGGATAAAGAACTTTAGAAACTTGCACGATAAAATTGCTGAACACTTCAACAAGATATTAATCAGAGAACACTGTCTTCACGATTGGATGACTTATGGCTACACCGTCCTATGCCAAAAGGATATTACAAACGAAAATGTTGTTGATAATTACCGCCCAATCAATTACATGCCTCCCAATTATGAATAAGCTGATGACTGGATTAATATCAGAGGAAATATATGGATATTTGGAAAGAGAAAAGTTGTTCCCTGAAGAACAAAAGGGTTGCAGACGGAAGAGTCATGGGACAAAGAATAAACTATTAATCGAAACGACAAAACAGTGTTAAAGGATTGTAGGAAAATGCGCACTAATTTAGCTATGGCGTGGATTGATTGTAAAAGAACTTATGATTCTGTCCCCCATAGCTGGATAAAGGAGTGCGTGGAACTGTTTGGAATAGCAAAGAGCATCAAAGAATTTCCAGAGAAAAGCATAAAAAAGTGGAAGCTATCTTTTACGTCTAATGGGGGAGAACATAGAATAGTCTATTTTCATCTGGTACAAACACCTAGATAAAAACGGACTATTCCCTGAAGAACAGAAAGGTTTTAAAAAAGCTCAAGAGGAACTAAAGACCATCTAGTAATCGATAAAGCCATAATAACGAGCTGCAAGAGGAGGAAAGTTGGGTTGGCTATGGGATGGATTGACTACAAAAAGGCATTCGATATGGTCCAGCACTCTTGGATCATACAATGCCTACAACTACTTAACGTAGAGGACAATGTAATAAGCCTGATAAAAGATAGCATGACTAAATGGGAGACCGAACTAACATCAGGGGATCAAACGTTAGGACAAGTGAAAATAAATAGAAGCATTTTTCAGGGTTATAGTCTCTCCCCTCTTCTTTCTGTAATTGGCTTAATACTATTGTCTATAATCCTTCGATCTGTCAATGCCAGTTTTGAGTTCTCCAAAACAAGCATCTATATTAATCATTTACTTTCCATGGATGACCTAAAAGTATTTGGTAAGACAGGAAAGCAATTGTAAAGTCTATTGAATACTGTCAGAATTTTTAATAGTGACATCAGAATGGAATTCGGTTTAAGCAAAAGCGGAATCCTAATCATGAAAGAAGGGAAGCATGTTAGAAGTGAAAGAATAGAAATGCCTACTGGTGAAAGAATGAAAGAAAGAAATCTTGATAATGGATACAAATACCTCGGTGTACTTGAAGCAGATTACAAAAAAACACAATGCAATGGGAGAAGGAATTAGAAAAATCTCAAAATCAAAGCTAAACAGTAAAAAAACTATAACTGCTATTAACGCTAGAGCAACATCCGTTACAAGATATAGCGCGAGAATTAGAGAATGGAGAGATAATGACTTAAAAGAACTAGACTGGAAAACCAGGAAAATGCTGACAACCCATAGTAACGTTCACAAGAAGGGGGATGTAGATCGTCTTTATCAGAAAAGGTCGGAAGGGGGCAGAGGTCTCAAAAGTGTAGACGACTGTGTAATGATGGAGCAAAACTGCTTGCATAAACACTTGCAAGAGAGCGAGTCACCAATGTTAGTAGAGGTTCGAAAGGAGAAGAATATAGATAAAGGGTCAAATAAAGTTACAATTTTAGAAAGGAGAAAAAATAACTTCTATCAAAAAACAATTACACAGCGTCTTCCACACCAACACCAGTTTCAAAGACCCACGTAGTTGGGTTTGGTTAAAAACTGGTGACTTGAAGAAGGCCACAAAAGGTACTCTGATGGCAGCTCAAGAGCAAGCTATCAGAGCCAAGTCAACCAAACATCATGTTGACAAGGATGGTACTTCCCCGATGTGTCGACTGTGTGGTGACCGTAAGCAGACAGTTGCCCATTTAGTATCCGAATGTAGAACTCTGGCTCAGAGACAATACAAAAACTAGACACACAATAAAATCGCACAAGTTCTACATTGGCACACGTAATCCACAACATCGAACACTCATAAAGTTGGTATGATCACCATCCAGGAGATGTAATTTAAAATGAAAAACTGAAAATACCCTGGGACATGAAAATCCAGACTGGAACATTCGTAGTCTGACATAGTTATTTTTGATAAAGAAAACAGGAAATGTACGATAGTTGATGTAGCTTGCCCCTTTGATACCAGAGTTATCGAAAAACAGAAAGAAAAAATCAACAAATACCAGGACCTTAAGTGGAAATTGAAACGAATTTGAAATTGTAGGGAAGTACAAGTGATTCCCATTATCATCGGAGCATTGGGTACTATCTCTAAGGATTTCCCATATAGTTTGCCCTGATTCTCATTTTGGAACTTTACAGAAGGCTTGCTTGTTGGGAACAGCAAGGACTCTGCGCTTTGCACTGAACATAAAATGTTGTGAGTCACAACTTGATGTTCAGTTAACATCTTCCGGTTTGTAAACCGAGCTTTAAAACGAAATAATAATAATAATAATAATAATAATAATAATAATAATAATAATAATAATAATAGAATAATAATAATAGGGATATTGAACTGGAAGACAAACGAGTTGGATGAAATGGACCGTAAAACTAGAAAGAGAATGACAATGTACAAAGAACTCCACCCCAAAAGTGACGTGGACAGGCTGTATGTTCCACGAACGAAAGGCGGGCGGGGTCTGATAGGATGTAAAAATGCTATCAAAACTGAGGAAAATGCACTTTGGTGGTATATAAAACACCATACAGAACCGATGATTATTGCTGTGCGAAATCAGAATGCGACGGATGTCAAGGAATCCATTGAGCCAGCAAACTACAAAAAGACGGGAGCTGACAACACAGTTAACTTATGGAAGGAGAAGGCGATGCATGGACAGTACCTGAGAGACATGGAAGGAAAAGATGTAACCAAATCTTGGAGTTGGCTTAGAAATGGGGACTTGAAAGGCTGTACAGAGGCTCTTATTTTCAGTGCCCAGGAACAAGCCCTCAGGACAAACAGTGTTAAATTCCATATAGATAGGACTACTGAATCTCCTTTGTGCCGTTTATGCAATGAGAAAAGTGAAACTGTTTCACATATTGTTAGTGAATGTAAGATGCTGGCTCAAAGAGAATATAAGCGTCGCCACGACAATGTTGCAAGATATGTCCACTGGAGACTAAGTAGAAAGTTTGGCCTCGATACAGCAGATAAATGGTATGAACACATGCCTGAAGGTGCAACTGAAAATGAAGTGTCCAAGATCTTGTGGGATTTTACCATCCAGTGCGACAGGCATATCGAAGCAAGAAGACCTGATATTGTAGTGATAGATAAAATCACACGGGAAGTGAAAATAATTGATGTAGCAATACCAGGAGATGTGAGGGTAAATGAAAAAGAAAGAGAAAAGATCGAAAAGTACAGAATGTTGAAGGATGAAATAGCAAGATTATGGAAGATGAAACAAGTTACTGTGATCCCAATTGTGGTAGGAGCGTTGGGTGCTGTCAGTAAAAACTTTGAAAAATTTGTAAGAGATATAGGGATCTACATGAAAATTGAACACGCACAGAAAACAGCTTTGTTAGGAACAGCGCGGATATTAAGACTTGTACTTGACTGCTAAATCCAAAGGAGAAGGAATGTGTGGTTGCC
>RDPX01000244.1:1123611-1139462 GCA_003991215.1 Morbakka virulenta
AGGACAAGAGCAATAACACCTGCTTACTCATTGATATGAGTGTACCGTCCAATAGGAATGGTTCTGCTAAGGTGTTTGAGAAATTATCCAAATACAAAGATCTGGAGATTGAGATTGAAAAGATGTGGCACCTGAAAAAAAAGACAATCCCAGTAGTAGTGGGTGCCCTAGGCCTAATAAAGAAAGAAACCACTGATTACCTTAGGACACTTCCAGAAGAGCCATCACTAAACGAAGTCCAGAAAATAGTCCTTAATAGTACTGCACATATTTTGAGAAGAGCGATTTTTATTTAAATAACCATTTTTTCTACAAATATTTTTTTACTGTCAACTGTTATTTGATGTTCGTAAACTGTCCACTAAATGTTATTATTTTGTACTGTTTTTATACTTCGTAACAAATTGTTTTTATACAATTAGGATACAATACAAAATTATTTTTACTTTACATTACTCCAATTTCATTCACCCTAGCTCACTGGTAGTGACCCGGTGCTTGATCTTAAAAAAAATCAAGTCAAAAGGAAATGACTGAATAATAAAAATAATAATAACAATAATAATAATAATAATAATAATAATAATAATAATAATAATAACAACAATACTACTACTACTACTACTACTACTACTACTACTACTACTAATCAGGGAAAATCAACATATCAATTGGGAAGAGTCTTGGCAGTGGTTAAAGAAAGGAGATACTAACGCAACAACTGACGCCTTGATATGTAGTGCGCAGGAAACAATCACTAGGAACTTACAATATTAAGCACCAATTAGACAAATCCATTGCATCTCTACTCTGTAGAATGTGTTCAGAAAAAGGAGAGAGAGTGTGAGCCATGTAGTTAGTGGATGTAGCATGTTGGCCCAGCATGAATATAAGAGGAGACATGATAACGTGGCAAGGTATATACATTTGGCGCTAAGCAGGTTAGGAAAAGTAAAGAGAGCTGATGAGTGGTATAACCATAAACCAGATGGAGTTGTGGAAAATGAAGAATATATGATCTTGTAGGATATGAATATCCAGTGTGACCGAGTCATTAAAACCAGAAGGCCAGGTATCGTGTTTATTAACAAAGCAGAAAAGAGTGCCCAGATCATAGATATTGCAATTCCTGACGACTCGATGGTGCATGAAAAGGAAATCGAAAAGATGGAAAAGTATCAAATGTTAAAGGACAAAGTTAGTAGACTCTGGGGTCTGAAAAAAGTAACTATCATTCCTGTTGTAACACGTGGGTTTAGTAAGTTAAGTATAGCAAACAACAACCACAATGGGGCCTTCCATTTTAGCACTGTAGACAGACTGGGCCCAAGTTCTGTTAGTACGCCTCCAAACGTTTGCAGATTGGGTTTACCTCAGCCCCACTTGTGACTTTCCAGCTGAACATTCAACTGTGAACAAGTTTATTTTCCCCAACTGCAGGAGAAGTGAAGGACGACATCATGTTCCAGAAAGACCAGAAGAGCTTTTCTCGTACTCTGGAGGAAGTGGAGAAGCACGAAGGTGAAATGCCTGAAATGGAGATATTTGTCGAGTTCTGGGGAGGCATTTGGGTGCAGGATGACCCGACACCAATTATGCTATGAATGGAGGAAGTGAAGGCACAGTTGAGAGAAAAAGTCAACATAGTCAGCCAGTTTGAAATCACTGAAGAGAAACTCAGAAGAGAAACAGCAAAAAGGAAGAACTAGGCAGCTCCAGGAATAGATAGCATCCAAAACGTCTGGTGGAGGACGTTTACACTGGCAAAGAAAGCCTTGGCAAAATCATTCACTGACCTGTACGGTGGCACATGCAGGATACCAGAATGGTGGCCATCGGGGAGAACAGTGCTACCACCCAAGACAAAGAACCTGAAAAAGACGTATCGCTCAATTACCAGCCTGAATACATCATTTAAAATCCTGACAGGCTTGGTAGCCAAGTACACGAGAGAGAGCACGCACTGGTAAATTTGGGGCAAAGGGCAGCTTGGAGCCATACACGGGGTGTTAGGGGCAGTAGACCAACTCATAATCAATAAGTGCTTTATGGAAGAAGTTAAGCAACATCACCGCAATGTTGCATTAGCGTTTTACGATTACAAGAAGGCGTACGACAAAGTACACCACCATTGGATGATTCGTGTTTATGATTGGATCGGAATATCGAGAAATGTCATAAGGTTGATTGTGGATTTAATGAATAAATGGAAAACGAGATTGGAAATTTGGAATGATAGTGAGAAGGTGAGGAGTAGGTGAATACGGATATTATGTGGATTTCTTCAAGGAGACAGCTATTATCCAGTTGGATTCTGTATCACGGAAATTCCGTTTTGCATATTACTACAACATAGCAAAGGATACAGAATGGGTGAACCTGGTAATCATTTTGTCAAATGAACTCACACTTTGTTTATTGACGACCTCGAAGTGTATCAAGAAAGTCATAATACATTGAAGATTGTGAAAGAGATTATTGTGCAAACTAGTCACGATACAGGAGCTTGTTGTGGAGTATCAAAATGTGCTGAAATCATTTTTTAAAAGTGAAAGGATGATTAGAGGAGATGGGTTGCAGGTGTTAAAGGAAAGTATGAAGACGATGAGCCTAGATAAAAGTGATATCTACAAATGTTTGAAAATCAAGCAAGCGGATGGTATCAAGACGAAGGATGCGTATATGAGAGTGAAGATGCTGGCAAAAACCGAATTGAATGATGCTAATCTCATCAAGGCTATCAATATTAAAGTTATATCAGTTGCAATTTATGTGATGAATGTCTGTAATTTATGGTAGCTGAATTGAAGGAGTTAGACCAAGTTATCAGGAAGGAGCTACGAGGAAAGTACATGTTGGGAAGACTGGCATGAGACCAACGATCATACCTGAAAAGAGAAAGAGGAGGAAGAAGATTGAAATCAATGCGAGATGCATATAAGGAAGCGAGATTGCGAGTGACATGTCATATGGCGAAGTCGACCAACAGATGGATCAAAGCAGCATGGAGAAGGGAGGAGAATAAAGAAGAAAATGCTATTGTGTCTGAATCGATGTCAACAATGGACGAGGTTGGAGTTAAGCTGCGTTTTGAAGATGACTTGATGTAATTGGCGAAGAGGTTATAGACGAGGCGGCAGAATACGAAGCGACGTGGAGGAAAGTGAAGAACAGATTGTAGGAAGCTACAGAGTCTAAGACGATCGAAACCTAGAAGACGAAGAAACAGCAGAGCCAAGTTTATCGAGAGCAAGAAGAAGAGTGTCATTCATGGTTGAACCAAAAATTACATGGTCGAAAGACGTCATCAATCATGACAATGCTAGAACAAATGGTGGAGACAAAATCATGGTAGGTATCGAGAAGATTGGCCCAGGATAAACAATGCAGAGTTTGTCACGCGAGGTATGAAGCCGTTGAACATAATGTTGCCGGATGCAAGGTCTTAGCACAAAGTAAATACCTAGCACGACACAACAGAGCGTTAATGATTATGGCAGTCAACTGGGCCCTGAAGTACGAACTGATAGGCAATAACGTGGTATGGTACAAAAAGCGATGGAAACGAGGAACGGTGTTGGAGAACGAGCGAAAAAAAGTTGTTTCGGATTTCAAATTCAATTTGCGAAAAAACACAACGTCAAGGAGACCCCACCTGATATTAGAAGACAAAGAAAAGAAGAATATCTGGATTTGCGATATGGCTTGTCCGTAACAACAAAATATCGTAACAAAACGATTGGAAAACTGACAAAGTACAGGCAACTGGCATTCCAAACATGAGAGAGACGTGCAGGATACAATGTTATGGTAGTGCCCTTGATAATTGGTGCTCTCGGTAGCAGAATGCGTCAAATCGCGAAAGACATAGGAATGATCTTCGAGAGTAGTGATACGATACAAAAGACCAGCTGCGAAATGCAGAAAACGATCCTTATAGACAGCGAGACCACAGTCACAAAAGTACTATCTGGTCTCATTCAAGGCACAAATAATTTTTTAATTTATAGTATTTTTCCTTTTTTTGTGTAATAGTGACTGTTCAAATTGCGAAATTTGTTTCCAGTTGTAACTAGCAAATTTTGGTAGTTATATTTTAGGGCTATTTTCTTGTAGTAGCTTTATCAAAAGAAACAATAAATGAAATAATAATAACAGTAAATGCCCTTTGGCATACATAACAACATGGCTTTTTGTGGCTATTCATTTAACAGGGCAATAACAAATATCCAGTCTGGATTCAATGCTGCAATACCTGACTTAGTACTTGTACTAAGTTTTCTTTCCATGTATTGTTAGCTATCAGACTAGGAGTGGGGGGGGGGGGGGTACTGTAGTCATAAGCTGTTGTCATACAACAACAGCCGCTTGAGCAATGTCCCTTTCCTCACTGATTGTGGGGCGGCACTTGCAAGGTTGAAGTGATGTTGCCATTTCAATATGCATTTCAATATGCATTTCAATATTTCAATACTGCATCCGGTTGTGGAGTTTCGAGGTGGGAGAATAAGGTTATCATTTGCCACAACTACCTCCAAGTCACCCATAGGCAAGGTGTAGCACCTGTCAGCCTGCTCCGAGGCCTTGAAGTACCAGGTTGGTATCCGGCCGGGTTTGGTCTGTCTCATGGGTAAGGGGGATTCTTTAGCCCTGGCCGGCAACCTCCCTAGTGATGGTAACACAATAAAAGTACAGGTGGTAGTGTAACCTAAAACTCACTAACCTCGAAAGAATACAACATAGATTATCAAAGAATAGCAAACGATGGAGTGAATGAGACTGGAACCACTGAGGAAAGTCTCTCGCCAGGTTGGTGTTTCATGGCCCAGAAGCATGAACCCGGTCGTCATCAAACTACTACTAGGTGGATCAGGAGAAAGTGGTCACAGGATGAAAACATGACTGTTATAGAGTGTTATTATAGCATTGAGCTAAGCCGTAACGGCTAGAGGAAAAGCATGCATTGTGTGTGGATTAGTAGATATATATTCCTATTTACTGAACAAAGATTAGTAGACCGAAAAATCAAATCACAAAACAGCAGTGGCTATCAAATCTCGAACTTAAAGAGATAAAAAGATCGTTTGGGGATGCATCGTATGAACAGGTGGAACAGGAAATCAGGGGTGAGAGTAGAATTGATGACGTTGTTGATATGATGCCAAATGTTGATCAAATGATTGCTGATAGGATTGGTTATTTCTCACTTTATGGGGAAGAATTTGATTAAACAATGGGGTAGGTAAGAAAGAAAAGAAAAAGATTACTATCGCTGAGAGGCATTGAAAAAGCAAGGCTGTATGCAGCAGTGAAAAGGTGGACAATGTAATTGGTAAGATTAAGGTGGCCAACATTACTAGGGCTAACGATCTGATATATTGTGTAGCCATAATGGTGATAGAAATGCTCGGAATGAAAATCAAAAATAAAGAGAAAGGAAAAGAACAATGACGGAATCCCAGGCTTGAAGGGCAAGTTCAAGATTTGGAAAAAGATCTGGGTCGATTGAATGCCTTGATTGACAAAAAAGCAGTTAAGATGAATGATACAGAATGATACAGTGCAGGTTCATGCAGAAAGGATGCAATTTTTGAAAAAGGAGCTCAGACAAAGGATTAAAGCCAAAAACGAAAAGATTACAAGGTATAATCAAAGAGATTATATCAAATTATATCAAATCAAAGGTGGATTCCTTTAACAACTGAACGTTGAAGGAGAGCAGGGTGAATATGAATTGCAGCATGCAGGTGAAGCAAGGCAGTTCTGGTCAGACACGTGGAGTACAAAGGTCGAGCGGGATAAGAAAGCAAAATGCTTACAAGACTTTAAAGTGCGGATTAATGCTGGACCAAGACAAACAGAAGTGAATATCACGGAAAATCAAATAAAAAAGATTCTTAAAAATGCACCAAACTGGAAAGTGCCTGGACCAGATGGTGTACAAGATTTCTGGCTAAAAAACTTTACAACAATGCATAAATATTTAGAAAAATATTTTATTGCATGCTTCTCAAATAATACATTTCTCAAATCAGCAAAACAAGCTCTTTTCTATGAACCAAAAGCAGTTCTGTAGCAACCTTGGTGGTGAAACAGGGGAGTGTGTACTCACAAATCCTGAACAAGCAACAGACGTCTGGTCTGCGTTGTGAGGTGAATCAGTACAACACAATTCAGAAGCAGAATGCTTAGATTTGTTAAAGGGCGAACTAATCAACGTACCAAAACAGGATCCTATTGTGACTGAGAAGGGCAATGTTGAAACCAAACCTACTGAACTGCCAAGCTGGAAGGCTCCCGGGTCTGATGGCATTCAAAGGTTTTGGTTGAAAAAGGTTCACTATGTTGTACAATGTGCTGGCATTTCAGAAAACTGGTCGGATAGGAAAACTAACCTCTGCATCGTTGGGATCGGTTTAAAGAAACCGTATGATATGGTCCCCCATTCGTGGACCATAAAAACCCTTCAAATATTCACGATCGTTGGCAATATAAGTCAACTAATGGCCTCAAGTATAGGAAATTGGAAGACAACACTAGTAAGAAACAACGAGACCCTTGGAGATGTTGATATCAGGAGAGGAGTTTTTCAAGGTTACCAATTTTCCTCACTGCTATTTATTTTTTTCTCGAATTCTCTTGACCATGGTGCTGAGAAACGTCAGCACGGACAAAAAACTGGCACGGGAAGAAACAGAGCTGAGTCATCTCCTATTTATGGATGGTCTCAAGTTCTTTAATAAGTAGGTTTTGTGGAAAACAGTTCTGTGTTTAATACTTCTAACTTCAGTGAGTGATTCATTAAATATTTTAGCAGCGTTTTTGCCTTGCGCTGCAAACTTGTGTTTTTCAATAAAATTTTCATAGTTCACAAGTGTTACTATTTAGGCAATCAAATAGTACAGTGTATGCTTTCTTTTTGATCAGGCTTGATAAGGTTGAAACACGTAATTCCACCTTCTTTCCAGGCATCGATGCAATTACGTCCTTTTCCCTCTTCTCGATACTTTGGATCTTCTTCAGTGGAGAGACTGGTAGTCCAAATAAGAAAGTACCGCAATAAGTAAAAATTTGAAATACCATCGTTCTGTATAATGTTTTAACTGTATCCTATGTCAAACTACTTGTTTTACGGCTGTGTTCATTCTGCTTGAAGCTCTGTTATAAATTTTGTGAAGGTGCGTGGAAAGTGTCAAAGTAGATCGAGATGCATTTTAAGATATTTATAACTTCTTGTTGAGTTGGCGTGCTTTTCTTGAACATTAGTTTCAATCTGCTTCCTAGCAAACTTCTTAATCTCTTTCAATCCCCAAACAAAATTGTTTTCTTTTTTGCCCTTCTTTGGGATCGATTCATTTTCATTTCACCATTTGTGAATACTGTTAATGTCTTCATTCAACCTTCTTTCTATATCATATACACAACTGTATGCTGTGAATAGAACAGTGTCATTTACATAGGTGATGATCGAGGAATGCTTTGGGCAGCTAACCATATCGTTCATATTAAGAAAAAATAACGATTGACCCAAAATTAAGCCTTGAGGTACTCCTGCGTAAACTGGGTAAGTGATTGAAATAGTTTCATGCATTTCGACAAACTTCTTTCGTAAAAAGAGGTAATCACTAAAGCAGACTAACTCTCTCTCTCCAATATTCCATAAGTAGGGAGTTTATTCAAAAGCACAAAATGATTCATGGTATCGAAAGTTTAAGACAAGTCGAAAAAAGATCAGGTCAAATTGTCACTGTCAGTTTGTATTCTGACGTAGTCAGCAAAGAATGTTACTGCTTATTCAGTTGACATCTTTTGTCTAAACCCATACTAATAGTTGACGAGAAAGCCATTATTTTCCAGATAAATTGCCAGATGCCTGTGAACAATATGGCATCTGCCAACCATATAGGATTTTTGAAAGTGTGGAAAGAACAGAGATTGGTCTGTAGCTCTTCATTTCAGCACTGGCAGTTTTCCATCCAATCTGTATTATCCCTTTTCTGAAGGTCATGTTTATGACGTTAGTTTGTGGTTTTATTATGGAACTTTCATAATCTTTTAGGAAGCCAGGAGGGTATCTCATAAGCCTTGTGCCTTCTTTCTTTTCAGATTTTTCAATTCAACATATATTTCCTTCTCGTTGACACGCTTAAATTTCAAAGTCGGACCTCTATTATCTACGATTTCAGCGAAAACCGGTTTTCCCCAAAACATAGTCCTTATAACATTGCTACTGCATTTCAGTCTCCTTGCAACACAGGAACAATATTCTCAGAGTTTGTTTGTAACGGTAACGCTTTATATTCTTTGATTACCACCAATATTGTGGGCTTCGCTAGACTAATTAGCCATTTCTTCTGTGATAAAAGGTTGTTTAAGAATTGACCAGAATTTTTGTGGGTTTCTGGCATTTTCTCTCTGTAGATCTATGAAATGACTATTTTTCACTTTTTTTCATCAGTGACCTTACACATTTTTTCTCCGAGCCTTACGGAAGAGTTTGTCTCAGATGTTCATTTTTTGCTTGATTTTTATTGACATTCATGGATATAGCCTACCTTTCGCTTTAGTGCCTATCATAAGTGTATGTTTCTCTAAAACATCATGCAAAATTCTTTTAAGATGCCTCCAGCCTTCCTGTGTACTCTGGGACTCAAAAACGTTGCTACAGTTTTAAGAGTTATGATCTTTACAAAACAATTCTCACTCCTAATTCGCGTAATTGCGACATGATGGAATGAACTTTACACACGAATGCTATTACTTCATACTCACTAAGGTCAGCTGGAATGAGTTTTATTATTTCAAGTTTCTCAGAATCGTTGGTGTAAATAACATCAATCAGTGTTCTGACTGTGTGTGTTACTCAAGATGGACAGTTTAGTAGCTTATTTTTGTTGACAGTACGTCATTCGATGTGTTCACAACAATTTCTGCAAGATGATTTGAAGAGTCGAGGGGCTTATAAATAACACCCATGAGGAAACCTTTAGATTCCAAATTGCTCCATTCAAAAGGGGGACTTTTTTCGATACATAAAAACAACACCACCCCTTCTGTCCTATTCCCCGTGCTTAAGTTTCTATTTATAGCCAGGAATTTGAAGCTGTGAATTGTCATCCGCTGTTGTGTGTGTTTCACTTAGCGCAAACAAATGCTAATTTCGAAAGTCATCCAGTCATTGAGAAACGGAATAGTTGTGACACAGAAGCAATTCCTTTAGTTATGGTAATTCACGTTTATTTTCAGTTCTCCTCGGTTCGAGATCTGAAGTGTTTTTTGCATGTCGTTCATTATATCTTTCAGACAAAGTAAACAGTATTTTGTTATTATGCCGCGTCGTCAGTAGTAAAACATTTCAACTGAAAGTTTCCATTGCACTGTGATAATTCTTTAATAAAATCTCTAGCTATGTCTACAACATGATTGTTATTCATTCCGTTCTTGATATGCTCAAAATTATTAATTGAATAAAATAAAATTCCTCTTTTTTAAAGGCACAAACTTTTAAAAAGCAGCTCATGCAATATTCCAGATTTACTAAGTATTAATGGTCATTTTCAACTGATTGTGTGTGACTAACGATATATATATATATATATATATCGTATATATACTCAATCTGCAGACGGTACTGTCTCGCCCTTTGTGGGCTCATCAGTGTAGCACAGAGCTTCTGAGAAATAACTCTCTGGCCATGTTGCCGGAGTAAACACAGGTTAAAGAGTTATTGTGGGATCCTCCCAGAGTGCTGAAAACTACGCATGCGCAGTGAGCATTGCATTACGTTAACGACAGGTTCCCATCTCAGATAGAGTGCTCATCCAAACTTTCGTAAGGGAGCGTTATACTCAATCTGCAGACAGTACTGTTTCGCCCTTTGTGGGCTCGTCAGTGCATATATATATATATATATATATATATATGTACTTGAGTTGTATCCTCGGTAGTATGTCTTCAGGCCTAACGCAAATANGTACTGTCTCGCCCTTTGTGGGCTCATCAGTGTAGCACAGAGCTTCTGAGAAATAACTCTCTGGCCATGTTGCCGGAGTAAACACAGGTTAAAGAGTTATTGTGGGATCCTCCCAGAGTGCTGAAAACTACGCATGCGCAGTGAGCATTGCATTACGTTAACGACAGGTTCCCATCTCAGATAGAGTGCTCATCCAAACTTTCGTAAGGGAGCGTTATACTCAATCTGCAGACAGTACTGTTTCGCCCTTTGTGGGCTCGTCAGTGCATATATATATATATATATATATATATATGTACTTGAGTTGTATCCTCGGTAGTATGTCTTCAGGCCTAACGCAAATAGCAACTACTATTCAAAATAAAATTGCATTAAAATCCCTTAATAAAGTAAGTAAATATTTAGAATAATAAAAAAACCCACTGTAGATAGGATCGATGTCCAAATTCAGAACTTCAAATATAAAATTTTAGAAGCCATTACAAACAAGTCTGGTCCCGAATTTTTCCGTCAAAAAAGTGTTGGTCCAAGGTTGAAAAAGTCAGGTACCATTTTCAGTCAGATCAGCTATTTATCAATTGTACAGACGACACAACTGTCTATAGAAGTACTTAAAACTTACTCTGTTAATTTTCTGTAATGTGGAGCATGTGGTGCGATGAGAGAGAAAGTCACTTGTTACATTAAACACTTCTAAAAACAAAGACCCATCCTTTCCAACACAAACTTGCAGAGTTTGTATTGGAAAAGATGTTGGAAAGGTTTTGTTTCAATTTAAATGAAGAGGTCTCTCCTTGAAACCTCTTGGAAGACACCATCTAGAGTACTTTGTCCTTGCTTGATAGAGTTCAAAGTGTACTTTACTATCTTGTTTGAGATGATCTCTTGTGTCCTCCCCAGTCCCTTTCCATGCTATGAGACGTTGCTAGTCTTTTTTGGCTGTATCGTTATTTCCACGACAAAAAATCTCTAGTGTCTCCTTTTCAAACTTTTACAGCATAAACTTATCTTGTTATCAACACTGAAAAGAACTATTTTTAAAACCTTTTTCTTTGTATGCTCCGTATTAGACGGAATTTCCATTGAAAACACTTTTTCTTAAAATCTTCCATTTATGGAACAAGTTGCCACCAGATTGGTTCCCTGATGGCTGAAAGACAGCGTCAAATGTAATATCAATAAACGTCGCCAAAATCATTCTCATTTGTTATCCCATTCATATTTTCACCACTTCAAAATGTTCATTTTCATTCGCCTGTCAATCTATCCCTACTATTAAACCCTTATAGTTTTAAACCCAATTTCTAGTTTCTCAGTTTGTTTCTTTTACTGTCTGCATTCGATTCATTGACTTACGATGACGTAACCTTTAAAGTTGATCTACGAAAATCTCAGAGAAATTTTTGAAGGAAATGTTAAAGAGGCCTAGCAAGTAAAATAAACTACAGCATCACAGTAGAGTGTACAGCATAACAAAAGTGAAGTGTTTGACTGGGCAGTGCGACATACAAGCCGTACCTTTAAGTTGGAAAAGCAGACTTTTTAAAGTGCAATGGCTTCAGTTTAGCTGTTAGTACAAAAATCTCTTTGCGCCTCTGGAGATTTCACTAAAAATTTGGGCGAAGACTTAAAAATCAAAACAAAACCAACAAAAAACAAACGTCATACCTGAAAACAAACGAACAAACAAACAAACAAACAAACGTCATACCTGAAAACAAACGAACGAACAAACAAACAAACAAACGTCATACCTGAAAACAAACGAACGAACAAACAAACAAACAAACGTCATACCTGAAAACAAACGAACAAACAAACTAACAAACAAACGTCATACCTGAAAAAGTAATAAAAGCTTGTCCTCTCATTCTTCCTTTCATTACTTTGTAGTCCATTGATGGCGAATTCAAGTTTTCAAACCGTACAAAGAGTGCTGCTAAATCATCAACGCATGCGCATTTTGCAAGGTTTTTAACAAAAAGAACCTATTGTGAGTAGAGAAAACAAGAAAAAAATCAACAAACAAACAAACACTCAAGGGAAAAAAACAGTTGTGGAAAGCAGGTTTAGTAGCCGAGAATAGTACTAAATTTCATTTTTTTTGAGAAAAAAAATAATAGAAGGAAGAGTTAATATTTTAAATCTACTTTGTACACAAGTAAACTTCAGACCTTGCAAGGGCCGTAATGGATTATGACCTGAGCGTCAAAATTGTTTCCCTCACGCTTTTACTTCAATGCTTTGCTCATGTATGTCATCACTATTAGATGGCCAGAGACGCAGTGTATGGGGACAGACTGAGTCAAAAAAATGGAAGATCATAACAAGGGCCTCAGTCTACGGGTCAACAGCATTGTCGGGTAAAAATATTTACATGTATATGTAAGTTTTTATTGCATCTTTGTAAAATATTTTTCAACCGTCAATTCCTCTTTGGTATTGCTATCTGAATACCATCCAATATAACGTCACTAAAAGTAAAAATGGTAAACATTCCCAGAGCATTTCCAATAGTAGGGAGTCCAAAACTCGAGTGCAAAACGCTAGGGGGCGGGGGGGGGTGGGGGGTGGGTGGGTGGAGCAAAGGTATTAAATTTACCGTAGCTATGGAACCGTAATGAAACAACAGTTTTAGGGGTTTAAAAAGGAATGTTGGACAAGGGAGGTTTCTGACTATGAAATTTAATATAGACTGTGATAGTACTAAATCTGTGGTTATTTCAAGCCACATCGTAGTTTTATATATTTCTATGTTATTTGCATTTGTATATTCAAGGTTCGCTAAGTTATATTTCTCTCTAATTTTGAATTAAGTTAAGTTATTTTTACACTTCAATTGACATGAATACACAAATATACACTGAATTTTCATTTTATGAAATTTCAAAATGATTATGTGCGATGATTTTCTGCTTTTTTGTACTAAAAAACTTTTTTATATTGCTACGTTTTTTATGATTTTTTTCTACGCTTTTTTATACTTTATATTTCAGTACTTTGTATTTTCATTTTAATTCTCTTTCTTTGTAGTGGTAAGGGCACTCTTGCCCATCAAAATCTCTAACTTCTGGATGCGAACATACCTGGATGCGAACATACCTGGAACTCCCCATTATTATTATTTTAAAGGCAATTAATGCCGGTCTTTGTATGGAATGCAAAAATTCAAATACTTGAAGCAGAACTGCCAAGCTGTAAAACAGTAAAACACGTGTGTGCAGATTGAATTATACAGATAGTCAATGGCTAGCTGTGGTTGTCTCTGATTCTTTGGGTGTATGTGTAAGTGTCAGCCTGTCTCTTTCTTTTGCTGTCTCCCCTGTGTCTATTTCTTTGTCTCTCTTGCTATCCTCTTTCCCTTTATCCCTATCCGGTGTACTACCATAAAAACGAAACGAAACGAAAGGGAAGGAAAGGAGAGGTAACGAGAAGGAATGAGAAGAAACGAGAGAAAACGAGAGGAAACGAGAGAAAAGGAGAGGAAAGGAGAAGATAGGAAAGGATACGAAAGGAAATGAGATGAAACGAGTTCTTTACATATAAGAAGAAGTTGGTACAATTCTGATTTAATTTTGAATATATGAAAAGTTTCTCATTCGAATGTGGTATGGTTATAATTCGAAAATATGAAAATGTCTTCTGGAAATTTAACGCCAAGTACAACAGTGCTTGTTCCTTGGAGTATATCGCAATGAAGTATGGATTATCATGATCAGATTGAAAAATGTCAGTCATGTCAGTCAACAGACAATCCCTTCGTATCTAATGTTGATTCTATTGATTGTCATTAAAGAGCAGCAAAGTTTTTATCGTGTTTATTTACTCTCATTGTTGTAACCCTTTTTTTGTTTTATCGTCATTTTCCCCCAGCAATTGGGGCTCAGACGGTGCCCTTCACAGGGACTGTATTTGGCAGTGAGGAATTTCTTGGCCGGATGCCCTTCCTGATGCCAACTAATGGCTTTTTTTTTCTTAAGTTCCAAAGTCGCCCGGTCGTGAAATCGAACCCGGAATTCTTGGTTACGGTGCAGTTGCACAAACCATTAAGCCACGGCTCCTCTCATTGCAGTAACACTGATTGATGGTAAATTAGAGTAAAGTTGTAATTAGAGTAGAGTTGTTTTCCGATAGAAATGACAAATGACTTATATGAAACTAATTTTATGACCGTTTTCTGCTCAAGCGGAGAAGAAAGAAATAAACATGTCAACATCATACTGAGACCAGTATTTTTTCAATGAAATATGGGGTTTTATGACATAAACAAATAAAAAAATAAAGTAAATAAGCAAAGCTAACCATCAAAAACAACAACTGTTAATAAAGAAAATTGGAAGACCACAAAATTATGATACAATTAGAAGCAGAATGAAGAAGAGATTATATTATGTTGACGGGTAGACACAAATAGCGGGTTTATTAATCCTGCCAGACCTATAATTAAGTCCATCAAAAATAATAGTAAACACTTCTGATGATCATTGCAGTGCAAATTTAATAAAAAAAACAGCGGCGGATCCATCCGTACGCACCTTAAGCAACTGCTTTTTATCATAGTCCGTTGTCTGCAACTTATTCGATAGTAATGTGAAGTTACAATAACCACGGTTTCTTTGTTAGCAAATTTATACTTGGTACTTGATGGAAGAAACGAAAAAGGGAGGGGGCGGGGTGTGTACAGTGCTAACTTACTTAAAAATGCGTCAAAAAGTGCCAAAAAACAACTTTAATTAAACTAATACTTATATCTGCGCAGTCACATATACAAATGACAACATTTTGAACACGAAGGTATCTGTATACATACCTTTGATGGAGTGCCTCGCTCATACTGCTGAAATTTAGGTATGGCTTTAAGTTGATCAATATCTAACTTCCTCATTTGCACTATTCTTTCATCAAGAGGCTTAACACGAATATGTATGGGTGCTAATTCCGGACCCACAAAAGCCTCATTGTCATCTTCTTCGTTGTCTTCATTCAGTTGGATATCACTAGCAGCTTGTGCTTTTCTGGTACTTCTTTCTTCATATTCTTTTAGTGTAAGTAACACTGGGTCGTTTGCAGGGTAGGCTAAAGAGAGCAAAGAAAAAACCTAACAAAACTCAGTGGTACCCCAGATGGTTGACATAGCTATAAAAATGTATCCATGCATAGAAACAGTGTAGATACGATCACAATATAACATTATTATCATCATCATCATCATTATTTTTATTAATACTATCATTATTACAAGTTTTTCTCACGAGATTGATCTTGCTTCTTGTTTCATTTGCCACGATAGCGGACCACGCCCAGTGGTCTTAGCTATCTTGGCATTACATCTTCCCTTGATCTTTACTTCATTTCCAATACCTTCCGTATTATTCTCGTTCTTCTATGCAAGCATGGCCCCTGCAGTATCTCTACAGTAAGGTCTAATTCTAACATTTCTATCCCATTTTCAAAGTAGTTATATTCTCATTAAAATTTTGTTTCTTTCTTTGCGTTTCGTTATAATTACGCACCAAGGCCACCCTAGTGACCTTGGTGGATAATTACCCTAAATACCCTAGTGACCTTGGTGCATAATTACCCTAAATACTCTAGTGACCTTGGTGCATAATTACCCTAAATACTCTAGTGACCTTGGTGCGTAATTATCCTAAATATCCTAGTGACCTTGGTGCATAATTACCCTAAATACCCTAGTGACCTTGGTGCATAATTACCCTAAATACCCTAGTGACCTTGGTGCGTAATTACCCTAAATATCCTAGTGACCTTGGTGCGTAATTACCTAAATACCCAAGTGACCTTGGTGCGTAATTACCCTAAATACCCTAGTGACCTTGGTGCGTAATTACCCTAAATACCCTAGTGACCTTGGTGC
>RDPX01000244.1:1229845-1242891 GCA_003991215.1 Morbakka virulenta
TACTTTCCCGAGTCTTACACTTAACCTGAGGCTTACAGCTACTTTCCCGAGTCTTATTCCAAGTAGACACAATATGAGCTGATGCATACAGCTACTTTCCCGAGTCTTACACTTGAACTGAGGCTTACAGCTACTTTCCCGAGTCTTATTCCAAGTAGACACAATATGAGCTGAGGCATACAGTTACTTTCCCGAGTCTTACACTTAAACTGAGGCTTACAGCTACTTTCCCGAGTCTTACACTTGAACTGAGGCTTACAGCTACTTTCCCGAGTCTTACACTTGAACTGAGGCTTACAGCTACTTTCCCCGAGTCTTATTCCAAGTAGACACAATATGAGCACAGGGAAAAAAATGTTTCAATTATTCCAATTAAAATGAGTTGTGGCCCGCAGTGAAGAGACAAACAAAGGTTTTACTCTCTGCTTTGCTTTAAGTCAGTAAAACATGCCGAGGAACTTGACTTTCGTTTTGAATCTAATTTGACGTTTCATTGGCAAAGAAGACAAAGCCCACATACAGAGCAGTATCAGGGCAGCGTATAAGCACCACTTTTGATAAGTGGTAAGTACAAAAAGGACCTTTTAGGCTATGACTGCCAATGCAATCAAATTGTGGGAAATTCGAGAGACCTTCTTGCTTAGAAAAAAGTAATTGGATATTTAGGGCCTACTTTCATTGGCCTGATCCAAATCGAAGCTCCTAATTACATGGCTAAAACTAAGTCATCCCACGAATTTGTGAAACCAACCCTTAATCAAAGATATGCAAGATGGGCCATAGTTCCCTTTTACTAAAAACACATGATTGGCCATAGTTTCTTTCACGTCTTTTTTTAAGAAACACGTCCGATCAGGCAGGCTAAAAGTTTCCTAACATTTCTTTGATTTGAGCCTCAAATATTTCTTAAAAATTGACTCTTGTTTTAGCGCAACAGATGAAGAACGTCCGTAGCCGTAACTTCAATATTAAATTTAAGCTCTCAACATACAATGAAGACACTACATTGTGTATCACGCCGTAACAGATTCGAAAACAATTATTCGAACGTGCGAACGTTTCGTTAAAATTTGTGCTAGTAATGTTGAACACACGGTTTCATTTTTCTCATAACAGTAGCTTGGTTTCTTTAACCCTTACTTCAGCGTGTCGTGTACTGTAATACAGGTAAACCTACTTACTTTATATATTTTTTGTTTTAGAATTAGTAGAAAATATATCAAAGAAGCAATCCACACTGGCTGCTTTTGGCTTCACGAGAAAGATAACACATAGAGGACAAGAAACAACCGTAGACATTCCGAAAATTGCGCTGGAAAAAGGTTTCAACCTGAAATCTCAGCACTGCATTCAGGGATTCAAAAGTTAACAAGGACTTTCTGTTCACTTGAAATATAAACAACCAACTATTGATGGCAGAAATCAATTTCCCAATGATAATGAACCTTTTAATGAAAGCCTGAATCTCAAAGGAACGAGTATAATAGCCGCACAAAATTAAGCCGTCATTAATTAACCCGCAACGGCGGAAAAATCGCATTTTTGGTGACATTAATTAAGCCACTGTGCGAATGTAAACATTCAGATAAATTAAGGAGAACTTAAGAAATCACATATCATTGACTCTTTTTTTTGAGAAAGTCAACAAGATCGTATAAAACACCGAAGCAAAATAATTACCGCACGTGTAGTAAAGCCAACTGACTACTTGAAGGGAAGTGAAGTGCTTGGAATTTTGCACAGTCTATAAAACCGAGGTGATGACGGCCTCTGATGTGTTAATTTATTATGGTGCTTCGGAAGGAGAATTCAAGTCTCATTATAACCACACGAAATCATTTAGATTAAAGAGGTTTATTAATGGCACAGAAGTATCAAAATATATCTGGTACTTAAAAGAAAAATATACAAATATATGTATTACATCTTCATAAGGATCTAAAGTAACTTTTTAACTCTCCCGTGCTTCCTTTACTGAATTAGTAATCCCGGTAAATCGGAATAACAATCTGATAATTTCATGTCCTTCTGCAGTTTTGAAGAAGTCACCGGCTGTTTTGAGGGATTGAAAATGCAATAGCTTTAACGTGGTCAACTTTAAGTCCATTTTGATGATCGCAACGTCACAATTTGGATATTCTAACAATTCCTGCATGATAACAGATGTGAAATATTTGCTGAATTCGTTACGCTCCATTTTTTAAAATGTTGCATTCGCGGTCACATCGAGTGGCTGCAGAAGGTATGTCAAATTGTTCGGCACCGTGACGGCTTCGATTCCTAACTCGGCCAATCTGGCTTCTAGTTTTGGTGTATTTTGACCAGTGAAGGCCTCTCAGATGAGCTAACATTTCTGATTTTTTGGGGGGGTTCAAATCGGTTTTTATGTGTTCAAGGTAAGGCGTTAATATAAAATAAATCACACGAATAGTTTCCTTTTCGTTACTCCAAGGAGTGTCATTATATGAAAACAAAAAATATTCGTCACCACGGCGTACTTTTGGGAGACACCTTTCCGTTTTTCCTTGTTTATTACTTGCATCAGCAGAAGTTTACCACTCAAGGCCTCATTTAATGTCAATGTTATCGCGCGCTTATCGCTTCCATATGCAATTGGAATGTGCTTTTTACCCTCACCAGCCATGGTTACCTTATTAGCAGAGACAAACTTCGATGGCGTTTGATCAAGATTAAGAATTAGTTCATCGGAGATGTTATGAGCCTAAACTATCTATGCCACATCGTGCAAATATTGAGTTTGAATTTCCGGCCATAATGCACGCGTAACGACTGGCCGAGACGTAGTTGTTGTTCGCCGAGAGAGCGTCATCACCCCGTAGAGAACGGACGTATGATTTGTTAACTTGAAATTTTACAAACACTCCATACTTTTTCATGTCAGAACGAATCAGCCCCGCTAAAACTCCACGTACGACGTGAATATTGATCATAGCACCAGCGTTTCTCGAATTAACCATCATACAGTTCAACTTCTTGTCAAGTTCAGAAGAGAGCAGCGTTGGTCTTCCGCGCTTCATCCCAATCGAGACATTTGCTTGTTGTGGATTTCAGTGACGGAGCTTTCATTTATGTTTGGGAATAACGTGTGTGTGTGTGTGTGTGTGTGTGTGTGTGTGTGTGTGTGTGTGTGTGTGTAAGCTGCTGGAGTTTCTCAAAATCGACGACGAACCAGATTTGAAATCACATGAACGACGAGATCGATTTCTTCCATGGTACGGAAGAACAGCTTGAAATGAAGGCTATTTGTTACCAACCAGTCAGGATAACCTAGCTAATCAGTATCCAGGCATCACCACATGGAGGTTGCCTTTTTGGACGCCCAAAGAATAACGTATATGGCTTTGCAAATGAGGAAAATGGTATTAGAGTTGGCTACAAACAGGTGCTTGTTGATTGCGAGTGGGTGAAAAAGACCCACTAATGATCACCTGTTTATGTATCATGACTTACACATCTTATATTTGGAAAAAACATGATTACGAAAACGGAGAAAAAGAAGAAAAAGAAGAAAAAGCAGAAAAGAAGAAAAAGCAGAAAAAAAAGAAAAAGCAGAAAAAGGAGAAAAAGAAGAAAAAGAAGAAAATGAAGAAAAAAACAAGGTAATGAGATTAAAAATTGTTTATTTTACTTCTAATTTTTCATAATATAACTAATATAACAATTTTCTCTGTACAAATACAACCATTATTCAATCAAATCATTCTGAAATAATATAACATTCTGAAATAATACAACATGCTGAAACAAAAATCTCCAATTAACAATGAAATGCTTTCAATCCAATATTCATTATTTAAAATATATACTTAAGTGGAATTTAAACTTTCTCTTTTAAAACTCTTCAAAAAAAANATCGACGACGAACCAGATTTGAAATCACATGAACGACGAGATCGATTTCTTCCATGGTACGGAAGAACAGCTTGAAATGAAGGCTATTTGTTACCAACCAGTCAGGATAACCTAGCTAATCAGTATCCAGGCATCACCACATGGAGGTTGCCTTTTTGGACGCCCAAAGAATAACGTATATGGCTTTGCAAATGAGGAAAATGGTATTAGAGTTGGCTACAAACAGGTGCTTGTTGATTGCGAGTGGGTGAAAAAGACCCACTAATGATCACCTGTTTATGTATCATGACTTACACATCTTATATTTGGAAAAAACATGATTACGAAAAAGGAGAAAAAGAAGAAAAAGCAGAAAAAGGAGAAAAAGAAGAAAAAGAAGAAAAAAACAAGGTAATGAGATTAAAAATTGTTTATTTTACTTCTAATTTTTCATAATATAACTAATATAACAATTTTCTCTGTACAAATACAACCATTATTCAATCAAATCATTCTGAAATAATATAACATTCTGAAATAATACAACATGCTGAAACAAAAATCTCCAATTAACAATGAAATGCTTTCAATCCAATATTCATTATTTAAAATATATACTTAAGTGGAATTTAAACTTTCTCTTTTAAAACTCTTCAAAAAAAATTTAAGTGGTAATATATTTCATGAAATTTCAAAGTGCAACACTGCTTTAAATCCGAAAATTTAAAAATATACAAAAAATATCTTTCGAGTCTTGCACATTGGATGCCAACTAACCATTGCTTAAACAAACATTTCGTTTTCAAAAAACCCTATAAACTACTTATATATACAAAATTCTAGAACCATGGACGTCTCTCTGGGCGGAGAACTCGGACCTAACTAACCCCAAACTTGCAGGTTTACCTCTCCAGATGCAGTTTGAAGAGGTAATCCCCCCCTCCCTGCCACAAAGACCAGATAACTAAAAAGTCACAAAATCTTTCATGACGGAAATAAAAACTGAAGCTTACTAAAGCATGGTTTATGTACACGGAACCGTACAAGTAACAGGCTTACAATTCAAAGAACCTTGCTTTTCAAATGAAGAATTTCACACTGTATGTTTAGAAATGAAAAGCCAAAAAACGTGTCTGCAATGACCCCAAAAAGAATTACTATTAATATACTTTACTGACATTTTCTAACATACTGTTCCTTGAGATACTTACAATTTTTGTCCAGTATACTAAAACATTATTAAACCCGGATAAAGATTATTTGTTAAAACAAATATATTTTTCTTACTTTTAATTTCATTATGACACATATTTGGTACTAGTATATATAAATATGACAATGTGATGACATCTCCAGTTATAAAATATAAGATAGAAGCAGCAAAATAGTGAAAACACATGGTAGCTATACCATGTGGAAAACCCCGAAAATCAAAGTCGCTACCGTGTATTTTTTCCCGTTTCTATTTCATACTAGAGCTAGGCTAATTTCGAGCACTCGTACAAACGTTGGCCTCTTCCATACTTAACATATACATTGCGTTATTTGGTACTGGTCTTGATTGGTATTAGGTGCCCATTAACAAGGTGGTGCAGGTTACTACAACGGTTTAACAATCGTGCTAAGGTTAGTCTGAGTTATCCGCTATGTTGTGGTCACTGGATAGCTAATGACCAGAACAGCGTTAAACGTATGACGGAGAAAAAAATGAGGTCCTTCCTTGAACTTATATTTTTCCGATGTGCAAACATATATTCACATTATATATATATTCTTTACATTCTTTTTCTCCGTGTTATAGTAGGTTTAACCTGATATTTCAAGCGTCAAGCTCAAAACATACAATGTACTAGACTATCCGGCAGCGTAGTTTTTATATCGTTATCAAATTGAGGGTGGTTCCAGTTTACCAGCAACTGGCCAGCGAGAGACATCACTAGCCATCTACAACAAGAGGTAAAAGTTCACTTTATATTCCTGTCTACCCTGTTCAAGAGATGAGTCGGATCGCCTTTCATATACATAATATGTTTTTCAGTTTCTCAATCTTTATTTATTATTTCCTCTCCTAAGTTAAATCCGATGTCATAATGACGTCATTACACTCTGCTCGCCCTCAACCTTCTGTGCGCCTAGGAACTCTGAAGTACGGCAATATTCTCTAGGGCGTGGTTCAGGCACTTCATATTCACCACTAGATCTTTGGTTGATAATGTCCTGAAAAATGGGACAAAAATAGACAAAACGTCAGGGCAATGAACGACGCAACGCAGTAAGGTATGGTCTAAAACATTTTCTAGTTCTGTGTATTAACCAACGTTTAGCTACGTATCTGAAAGAGCATCATCATACATAGAGATTTCAAATGGAATACCTGCCTACTGATGAATGAGAAATTTATTGATGAGAATTCCTGGTACAATCCCCTTATCAGGCAAAAGCTGTGGAACTCTACATCGAGAGAAAGCGATTTGTTAGCGAAAAGAAAGAAATCTCTTAAAAAAATCTTACTGTTACAACAAAGAAGTTCTGAAGGGTACCGTCCGCGCTCCTGGGCTGTGCAAAAGAAGACTGAAAAAATATCTTCCCTTTTTTCAGCTTCGTCAGCTGCTCTGTTTGTTAACAGACGTTGTCCTGCCTGTGGACTGAAACAGCACAGTAAGTATTTTTGGGCAGGTGCCACACAGGACACAGATTAATGACTTTTAAAGAGGGTCAAGAATCTTTTTCTCTTCGAAACTCGAACTACTTTGTAACAACACAATTGCGAAAATTATATCCAATATCATTGATTTTGAAGCACTGGTACAACAAAATGTATTTAAGACGAAAATGGTGACAAGAGTTTACTTTCCGTTCTTGTGCTATCGTCTCCCATGGCTCACATTGTTTTTTTTGACCGCATAATAACTAGATCCAAAAAATTCCACAAAATAATTTACTTAATACAACGCTGCTCTTCTATATCATGATAATGCTGATGATTATTGTTATCAAATTATCATTAAAAAATCTTCAGACGTCATGTATGGGGCCCTGAGGCACAGAGGTAAAAAATGTCCTTCTAATTCTTAAAAGTTTCATAACGTATTCTTATGGATTAAGGGATTTGATTCATGGGTTAGGATCAGTGATAAACATGAAAGTTGAGTCTCATAACAGTAGCCTTACTAATGTCTTTCTCATCAAATGTCTTGACTTTAAAAGCCCTCCGAACAGGCCTGGAGTACTTCAGTAAGTGACCACTTGACTATTGGTTTTTCTTGGCACTCGCCTATTGAACGTTGTTTGTAGTACTGTAGGGGCAAGAATTGGTCAAAAACTGTCTGTTGCTCCAAACCGTATGTCTAAACAAACCGTGTATGAAAATAAATAGCGACATTTCACTGCATTCCTCTCAAAATTGCGTCTACTTGTACAACTAATGATATCATTTCTTAACCTTCTATTAACCTTATGGTTTTTTCCCTCTCCCAGTTTTCACAACTTCACAATATATATATATTAGGGTTGTCAGCTCCGTGAGAGTATGAATATCGTAATCAGCATCTCATCAGACCACCATCACCAAAAACAAACATTGGTTGTTTATTGTGACGGTGATCCGACATTATAACTAGACTATTCCCTCCACACCATCACTTTGCTTTGACCGGATCATTTACAATCAACAATCAAGTCAACAATCTTCGTCCACAGTTTTCTGTCTGCTGCAAGAGTTCTTAATTTTTCAATGTCACTGTAATTTTTCAATTCTTTAAAAGGCATAATGGAAGAATCAAGTTCGTTAGCAAGAGTTATATCTTTGTTTAGAGTTGTTACTAGTGTTTCCCTCGGTCTACCACTAAACTTTTTATTGTTGTCATAATTCTGAAAATAATATTCCATACTTTGTTGGGCAGGAGTAGTAGTTGTTAATCTCATGACATGTCCGAAAAGTTTAACTTCATAAACAGATACAAAATCTGCGGTGTATCACTTATAACAGAGAATTGAAATGTGCGTGGAATTCTTGGCAACGTGGGCGCGGTTAGAACCGGTAACTTCTTGCATGATAAATTGCATACTTACTGTACAATTCAAATTTGAAAGTAGAATTAATCCGTAACTTACTATTTCTCCAAAAGAGGTGGTCACAGGTAACGCTTCAGTTTTAGCTCTGTCGAATATAAATCCAAAGAAGAAATTCAATACAAAAAGGAAGAAACCCCAAAATCAAATAATCAAATAAAAATAAATGCAAAACGGGATCAAAAAACAATAAAGACAAAAGGACAACAAATACCTGGTCTATTAGAATCAACTATTAATAGTCACAACTCACAAGATATCATTTTTATTTTGTTTATTATTATACCTGTAGGAGTAACTTTGTTGAAGTGGATATTAAGCAACGATCGCAGCAATTAAAGAGAATCCCCAATAATTGGTAGACTTAATGGACTCATGGAATCGCCCAGTATCTGATTCCGAAATAGGTATTGAAGCTACTGATTTACTAAATATGATTGCAAAAAGAGTTATGTTTGTAGTACATACGGTGTAGCATATATTCCTGGCTTTACAAACTAAAAAGATAGACGGTTGTAAAAACATGAAACAGACACTTGAATAATAATACAACTGGTAACTGGGATTATGAATTTGTTGCAGAAGTTGCGGGAGGATGACAAGACTACTTCGCTGTCCATCAATGACTCCTGACTTAAACCTCAAAATATCTACAAAACGATACTGTGGGCCATCTAATCGCTTAATAAATAGTGTAGCTTAATAAATAGTGTAGCAATGTCCAGTACAGGTTACCGACGGGCTTTACAAACTATTGAAGTGGGTTTCATTCAGATCTATATCCGAAATCATCGACAATTACTTCGCGGGACTAAATTTTGATTTTGCCAGAAAGTACTCCTACAGGTATAATATTCTAATCCCGTGTGCGTGGGTATGTAGTCTGAATGGAATTGCACACCAGGCAAAGTAGAATGACCTAATTTGGTGTCAGCGTACTATGAAAGCCTGGGCATAGCATAGGTCTTTGGATAAGACTATATTGCAAAATACAATATATTTTGGGTTTGAATACATGTTTCTCTTGTACGTATTTATCTCGTGAAGAATTTTAACTCTTAAGTTTTAACATACATATATTAAATATGCTTCATTACGTAAGACATTGCGCCTGCAAATGAACAATGGCAATGGCTTTTTTTATTACCACTCAATATTGATATTATTTTCCTTCATTTTCCCCCCCCATCTCTCTTAGAATACGCAATACTTCTTCTTTGTCTTTCGGCTATATCCCGTTAGGGGTCGCCACAGCGGATCAGCCGTCTCAACCCTGTTCTGTTTGTCACATGAGCATCACTCGCACTAACAGCCTCCATCTCTCTGTCAATCACATACTTCCACTTTTTCCTCGGCCTCCCTCTTCGTTTTCTGCCGGGTACTTCGTAACTCACTACCCTCCTTCCTACATAATGTACATCACGTCTTGCTATGTGCCCGTACCAGCGAAGGTTTGACTCCCTCATCTTGTCTCTACCTCTCCTGATACGGGATGTTTCTCGAATGTGGTCGTTAGAAATTCTGTCTAATCGCATAACACCTAGTGACCACCTCATCAAGCGCATTTCAGCCATTTCTAGATCCGTTTCTTGTAGCTGGGTGGTAGCAACAGTTTCCAGACCATATAACAGAGCTGGGCGCACAGCTGTCTTGTAAACTTTTCCCTTCATCCGAAGTGGTATTTTCCTATCGTAAAGTACCCCTGTTACCTTCCTCCAACAATCCAAACCGGCCTGCTTTCTCCTCTTTACTTCTCTATCATAGTTTCTGTTTGCATGCACTGGCTCTAGGAATTTTCACCGCCTCCCAGCTGTACTCTATCGTTCGGCTTCCATTCAAAGCTAGGTGCTTTGTTTTTGTCCAGCTTATTTTCATTCCTCGCCTCTCCAAGGCATGACATCACCACTTCTTCTCTTTTCTCACTACACAGTACAATATCGTCTGCGAACATCATATTTTGAGAAATATCTCTTCTTACATCATCTGTGAGTCTATCCATTACCAAGACAAATAGGAAAGGGCTTAAAGCTGAGCCTTGGTGCAGGCCTACCTTCACTTCGAAGTAATCCGTACTTCCTGTAGCACTTCGAACACTGGTCGTAACTTCCCTTGTACACATCTTGTACCAGTCTGATGTACTTCTCTATGATTCCTGATAGCCTCATACAACACCATATCTCCTCTCTGAGTACTCGGTTATATGCCTTCTCGATAAAGTTATTGTGTAGTTGATGTTGGTGATCTCGATGTTTCTCGTGCAGGATTCGTAACGCAAACAGTGCAACTGTGGTACTGCGTCCTGGAGTAAAAGTAAACTGTTGTTTGCTGATTTTGATTTCCGACCTTAGTCTTTTATCCATCACTCTCTCCCACAACTTCAGAGTTTGGCACATCAATTTGATTCCCCTGTAGCTCCCACACTCTCGCGCATACACTTTCCCGCCACTCCTCCGACATCTCCTTTTCCGCCACTCCTCCGGCATCTCTTGCTTTAGCTACTCTACGTTTTGTCTCCCTTCTAGCAGTAATGTATTCCTGCTTGTCTTGTTCATCTCCAGTTTGATCAAATCTCTTCTTTGCCTGTTTCTTTCGTTTTACACTGGATTGAACGGGCTCATTTCACCACCAGGTCTCTTTGCTTCTCTGGCGATGTTCTGATGTCATACCAAGAACCGTTTGTGCTCACTCTCTTATTTTGTCTGTTATCTCTTGCCAGTGCTCCAAGATATTCCCTTCCAAGTTTATAATTTCCCGTAGTTCCCGATATAGCATTCTCGGGCACTCTCCCTTTAATCTCCACCATTTAATTTTGGGTGTCCTGATCACCTTTTTATGCTTCTTTATTTTGATATTAAGCTTGCAAATTACAACATTGTGTCGAGGAGCAACACATTCTCCTCCAAGAACTTTGCAATCAACTACGTCTTTCAAATCTCTCCTATATAAGATATAGTCAATCTGCGTGACTCTGTATGATACTCTCTGCTCCAATCTCTTTCTGAAGTATGCGTTTAAGACTGCTAAAGGAACACATCAGTGATTTTTTGCCCACCGTCATTGCTATTTCCATATCAGTATCTCCCAGCCACTTGTTCATCTCCTACATTTCTTTCTTCCACATGGCTGTTCAGGTCAGCACCAATGATAATTTTCTCTCCATGTGGTATTCTTATTACTACAATATATAACTCCCTCCAAAACCTCTCTTTTTCTTCTACTTCACTTCCGCACTGCGGTCCATAGGCACTAACAATATTTCTCAGAACTCCGCTAACATCCAATTTTAACCTCATGACTCAGTCCGACATTCTCTCTACTTCTAGTACACTCGAGGTGTACTATTCCTTCAGGATAATGCCAACGCCATTTATGTTCTTATCAGTCCCATGGTAGTACAGCTTGTACCCTTTGCCTAATGCTCTTGCTTTACTTTCTTTTCACTTTGTTTTCTGCATGCATTGAAATGTCAATTCTCCTTCTCTCCATCAATTCAACCAATTCCCTACCTTTCCCTGTGAGGGTTCCTACATTAAGTGTCTCCGCAGTGATCAATTTCTCAAGCGGCTTCCACTTCTCCTTTTTCTTCCCTACTTTTCCCTTCCTTTTTTCGTCCTCTTTCTTACAGCAGTAGTCTGTTTGCCATATCCAACCTGCTGAGCACTGGGTATGGCGGTTGTTTGTAATCCGGGCCTCCACCGATCCGGCATCTTAATTTACAGTTGATCCAAATCTTATTTGTTTGACATTTTGATTTTCGCGCCTCATGCCCTTGCTGACACTAACCACAGTTTTAAGCTGTGGACCTAGCCTTTGCCAAGTGGGTGTAGCTGCAATGATGCGACATTAGAGTTAGGCATTATTTTTGTTTTGTTATAATTAAGAATCAAACAAGGCCCAAAAGCCACCGAGTATATGAAACTGTATACAAGACAGAAAAAAAAAGATTAGCCCAAGGAACAAGGGCTGACCTTCGCATTAATAACTTCAAAATCATTTGACGGAGAAAAGGACTCTGAAGCCTGACTTCAAAACCTAGAAGCAGCAGCCTTACTAAACGACCTCAAGAAAGATCTGGAGAAAATGACAAACCAAGCAGTCTCATTAATGAACGTTCCTAATCAAGCAACCTAATCACGGTTAACATCAAAATAGTAAACAATTGGGCAAGCAAATAGAGGAGAGGTATTGGCTCAACTCTCTACTGAATAACAACAGTTGCGTTTCATCACTTTCTTCTCCATTCTCCGACTGCCTGAAAGCCAGACTAACAAATCTTCTGCACGTTTGACTTGTTTCTACTGAGTCGCCTTATGACTGAGTACAAGGAAGTGCCACCAGGTCAGATGTTGAAGCACTGAAGTAAGTTAACGGCAAAATCAATGATGTTTAGAGGGAAGAGAATTGGGTCAATAGTAGTACCTTAATGACGCCAGCTATAATGGAATACTCATCTGACGTAATTCCCATCAGACGCAATAAATATCAGATGTAATTACTATCTGACGTAATTCGCATCAGACGTAATTAATATCGCATCAGACGTAAATCGCATCCAGTGTAACACAAATTTTATGATTTAAGAAACAGAACTAAAAGATACCGAAGTCCCTTCCATAAATCCCATAACCATAAAGGCTTACGAAGCAAACCAAGCAAACAGGGAACGGTGAGTGTTCACACAAAATGCATTTGTTAATTTATTCAATACAGGAAAAGAGAAAGTACAACCAAATGATGGGAGATCGAGTTCTACCACCTAGCAGTGGGATGTCGAGGTTTCGTAGACAGAAGGATCACAGAGCTGTTCAGGAAAAGATTTTTTTACAAATGTAAAGAAGTCAAACATTTGGTCAGAAATCTCCAAGAGGCAGCAGAAAAAACTTTTTTTTCGTATGGTTGAAAGGCGACTACGACAACTGGTTAGAAAGTAACTAAAGATCTGAAGAAAACCAGATAATACCATCCCAGAAGAAGCCTCCTTGATAGAGGGGCCCTGTCATAGCAGAATGCAGAGGAGGAAAAGGGGCCGAAACTGGCTGCTATGGTTCCTCCTGAAGACTGAAACTGGGATGGATCCAGGAATGGAGCTACTATCTGCGTAATCACACATTGTTATTTTTCTC
>RDPX01000245.1:0-51198 GCA_003991215.1 Morbakka virulenta
TTTGAAGAAGGTGCAGGTGATTCCTGTTGTGATAGGAGCATTGGGAAGTGTCAGCAAACGGTTTAAAAATTGGGTTCAAAAATTGAATATTGAACCTAACATAGTGGACATGCAGAAGACAGCTTTATCAGGAACAGCTAGAATCCTAAGAAACGTTCTTGAGATGTGAAAGATAGGAGAAAGTACCTTATTAGCCCTAGGTCATTAGTTGTGACTCGCCTAATAAGGAGAATTACGGTATAAAGATCAGCCAGTTAAAAATTTTTCAAAATAATAATTCAACTTACCTGGCTTGTTGCTGGGCGCTGAATGCGGGTTTTTCACTTATCCACCAATAGATGGTGTGTAACCACTCGATAATAATAATAACATTATTATATTACCGACGAAGAACGAAAGAATGCTATACGACGATCAAAAACGAGGCATATGGTGGTCAAAAAATGGTATTGTGCTGTTTGTAATAAAAATGATACATTAGAGGGCAAATTGGCTCATTTCGGTATACAAAGGTATATGATAAGCTAATAACATGATAGAAATTTGAAGAATCTCAAAACGATGTTCTGTGAATTTTTTCTTTGGTTTTAAACTTCAAGATTCGTTTGCAAGGTCATTCGCTCGAACACTTTAGACAGCTTTCAGTATGAACGTCTAATTATTATCAGAAGTGAACATTGTTTTTAGTGATTCTCTCTTTGCTGCTTTATTTGTTTATAAGTACACTATTTGTTAAAGGTTTTTTCCCTTTCTCTCTTTTATAGTCCGGATGTTGAAAATAAAGACTTTACCAAGCCTGTACATGGTTTGTATTGAGACAACAAAGAGCAAATAAATATAGAATTTGTACTTATTGATTTTTCTTCTTTACTTTGAAAGATAACTTTTGATGCTAGATATTTTTGGCCAAGTAAAATTTAAAAGCTGCAGTAATTTTATAGAGATACATAAAGAGTGTTACATTATTTCTGAATAACTTTTGTTATTAGACAGCCCCGTCAGTTTGATTACAAGCTATTTATAAATGACATTTTGGAAGTATATTAGCCTTGTCAGGAACGGTTAAGTATGGAAACAGAAAGGAGAGTAACAATACGCAGGCATTTGTTATTTTGTTGCTCTGTTGTTCTGTTTTTCTGTTTTTCTGTTGCCGGCTTTTGAAAGGTACAATATAAATGTTATAGTGGTCACGTTTTCTGTGATAAAGGTGGTACGTAAAAGAAAGTGCTGATAAAATTCGGTAAAAAAGTGATAGAAATGTTGTAGTGAGAATCCAGAATTTTGAACGGGCTCTTTATCTTATGAGCATATTATCGAACTTACTCAGGATTTATTTCAATAGTTGACATTTGATTTCAGAGAGGCAAGGATTAAATAGAACAACCTTAAAGTAGAAAGTGACCATATTTAATATTATACTTGCTGGTTATTATTGGTTTTTATTGATCTCGATAAAATTAAATAAACTGTTAGCTTTTTTCTTACTCGTGGTTTGTTTTAATGGGTTTTAGTGTAATTACCGTTGTCAGACTCATATGCCAAAACCACAAATCGGGTCACACTACGACTTTTCAGTTCAGTAAATACAATAAAACAAGGGTTTTAGATGTTACTTTTTAGACATTTTGGAGCATGAATTTGATTAAAATATGAATAAGAAAAAGAAGACATTGTTTATATCGGGAAGTGGATGTATAAATTTATTCTGTACATAATTTGAATGATAAATCTACCTTCCTTCATCGCATAGAGTGCTGTTGTCATACCTGGACAGGTGCTTCCTCATCTAATCTTGTCGTTCTAGATCGAGTTCAGAGACGAATTTGTAAATTTATAGGTCTAAATCGTGTTGGTGCTCTTAGACATTAGGCTCATCCATGAAATGCGACAAAAAAGGCTTCTGATGTCTTTCAAAAGAAACAGATTTTTTATCCTCCTCCAATATTCATCAGCAATCATTCTAGTTTTAACCCTTGTTAAGTTGCCCTTCAATAAGGAAGCTAGTTTTGTCATTCTCTCTAAATCTTTTGTTTGGTTTGTATGTTCAATTCAAGTTGGCTTCGACAAAGGATGGTTCTTTAAATCGCACTAGACAATACGATATATCAAATGCAACTTAGTATCTCTATAAATCTGACATCCGTCCTTGCATGGTGTACTGTTGTCATACATAGACACCTGCTCCTTTACCTCATTTTGATGTGTGTTCTGGATCGAGTTCAGAGACGAATTTGTAACTTGATAGCTCCAAATCTTGTTGCTACTCTTTAACTTTGGCCCATCGATGAAATGTGGCTAGTTTCAGTGATTTCTATAGGTATTATCATGTGAAGTGTTGTGATGAGAATTTGTCGGTGGTATCAGTTCAGTTTATTGTATCTGATTGTGGTTTGTTTCCCTCGATGTCTGTATACTCATCAGTTTTTCGTTGTTTTAATAAATCTATTAGTTAATGTATTTTTTTCCCCTGATGAAAATATTGTTGAACTCGCAGGTTTTCGGGTACTTTCCTCCATTTCTTGTGAACGTTTTTGACCTCGTGGCTTCAGCCTTTTTCTCTTGCTTTTCGTTGCAGTTCAATACACTTCTGGCTCTATGTCGTGTCTGGTTTTCAACCATAAAAAGAGTAAATCAGAAAGATTCCCAGTTTCATTATGCATTTCAAAGTAGAGAAGATTGTTTTTTCCTTCATTGTGAGTTATTGGTATAATTGCCATTCTTCATATTTGACCAGTTATGCCAGATTAATATCTGATGGTCGAAACAGAAATGTAACGTTTCTGAGGCGCGAGTGTCTATTGCTATATCGCTATCAAATTTGTCGCATACACACTCAAAAACGTAATGTAGCTAATGGTATTTGCAAGTCACAAGTAAAAGACAAGGCTCGTATTGTGGAAGTGTGCCGGTATTGGTATTGAGGTAAATTTATAGGTTTGGAAACCAGACAATATAATTATGATTAATTACTTCTAGAATCAATTGACTTTTACCCATTGGATAGAAATTGTTCAGGAAGATTTACATGTTTATTTTACCCTTAAAATATGGTGTACCTGATAAGGCTAAACGCGTTGACGTTGTACGTTGCTTTGCCCAAATTTCAAAAATAATGTTTGTGTTGCATATTTAGGCTTAAGTTGAAATTTTGAGTTTGTAAATTTAGATTTGTGACTCATATCGTTACTGTTGTTTGAGGGCAAACGATGCGATTTCTTTTTGCAGCTATATAAGGCTCAGTAACTGATTCTATGCATCAAAGTGTTTTCATTAGAATGTTTAATTTTGTATTTTTTAGTTTGATTAATAGGATTTGTAACTTTGTATGTTGCTCGTTAATTGCTTAAATGTAATAGTTCTGCCAAATGAACACTTGTAAAGTGCAAAAGAAAAGGATCTTTCCAAGAAGGCTCGGTAAATAATACAACAGTACAGTTTTATTTTCATCGTCAGCGTATTTCAAAATCTTGCAATTCTTTAGCGCAAACGCCAAGCAAAGCCAATCGACCTTGGGAGCTTTATTATGAAGCACCAGATGTGAGAAGCTATAAATAGCCAAGGATTGACAACACAAGAGAATTTTTAAGTGTGGGGGATGGGTGGGTGGTGGGTCATATTTGGTGTTTTTTTCACAGGAGAGAAATTTAATTGTGTAGGATTCACATGATTTATTTTCAGTGGAAATGTTTTGGAACTGGCTATTTTATTTTTTTTAGCAAATTGCGACATTAGTGTTTAATTTAGCCACGCGAAGGCTGTTATGGTATATTTTTAGGCTGGATAAGGTCGTGAAGACGTTTTTGCTTGGACCATTTTTGTTTTTTGCATCTGCATGAATCTAAATAACATAATATAATATAATATAATATAATATCATATAATATAATATAATATAATATAATATATTTATAAATCTGTCTAATATAATATAATATATTTATAAATCTGTCTAATATAATATAATATATTTATAANTTTTTAAGTGTGGGGGATGGGTGGGTGGTGGGTCATATTTGGTGTTTTTTCACAGGAGAGAAATTTAATTGTGTAGGATTCACATGATTTATTTTCAGTGGAAATGTTTTGGAACTGGCTATTTTATTTTTTTTAGCAAATTGCGACATTAGTGTTTAATTTAGCCACGCGAAGGCTGTTATGGTATATTTTTAGGCTGGATAAGGTCGTGAAGACGTTTTTGCTGGGACCATTTTTGTTTTTTGCATCTGCATGAATCTAAATAACATAATATAATATAATATAATATAATATAATATATTTATAAATCTGTCTAATATAATATAATAGATTTATTTAGACAAAGGAAAACAAATGCATGAGTAAAAAGACGTCGAGGGAAACAAACCACAATGAGATACAATAAACTGAATTGATACCACCGACAAATGCTCATCACAACACTTCACATGATAATACCTATTGATATGACTGAAACTGGCCACATTTCATGGATGTGCCCAAAGTTAAAGAGTAGCAACAAGATTTGGAGCTATTAAGTTACAAGAGTCTCTGAACTCGATTTAGAACACATCAAAATGAGATAAAGTAGCACGTGTCAATGTATAACAAGAGTACACCTAGTGCGATTCAAAGAACCATCTTTTGTCGAAGTTAACTTAACAATGGATTGAATATGAAAAACCAACAAAAGATTTGGAGAGAATGACAAAGCTAGCATCCTTATTGATGCAACCTAACAAGGGTTAACACTAGAATAATAGCTGATGAATATTGGAGGAAGATAAAAAAATCCGGTTTCTATTGAAAGACATAAGTAGCATTTTTGCTGAATTAAAAGAGCCCAGTCATTTCCTTACCCAGTGGCTGACATCGTGAATTTCATACTCGGATCTTACAATACCGTCAGTTTGACTTTACTACGGAGTTGCTTTATAGCCAACGCTAGAGCACAAAGTACTGTTATTAGCATATATGTTGTCAAACGGAAGCATGTAACCAGTAAGATAATTGATGTAAAGGATAGAATTGCACCAAGAATATAACCCTAAGGAACGCCAGCATTTTGAAAATAGGCATCAGATATAATTCCATCCAAATTGAATTTGCATTTTACGATCTGAGAGAGAACCCTGATTGTGACCAAAAACACTCACAAATACCATACCAAGAAAACTTACATATACTATATTTTATGAAATGCTATGCAAATACCTTGAGGTATGGTTCGTTACTTGTTGGGCTTCTCCACAGATTTATAGAAATATTCCTTGATTGCAGTCAATATATCACAAGTATGAGATTATCCAAATCCTTACTGAACATCCAAAGAAAGCCCAAGGTTAAATATTTTACCGGTCAATTGTTAAGTCCTTAAAAGCTTCTTACTTGTGGCAAAAAGAAACTTTTAGGCCAGTATATGTCAGGGTTAAATGGATCACCTGCTTTCTTGAAGATGGTCAATTTTGGGAATTTTCCAGGAAGGCGGAAAGGTAGACTTAACAGATAGACCGGATAATTTAACAGCATGGGAGATGCAAAAGCACACGTTTTCAAGACAACTAACTCGAACCATTATATACTAGGATTTTAGTTCGATCAAGCCAATGATTAATTTTTGAAAGACGCCTTGATTTTATGCTCACAGAGTACAATATCTGACAAGTTAACAAAGCAAAATTTAGCAAAGGCACGCCACTGCTGCTTTGTGAAAAGTGAATGGAGACCAGTCTAACAAAACGATAAATCGTTTTCTTAGAAAACAGAAACTCGAATACCATAAAAAGGGGAACGGCCCTAAATTGGCAGAATTGAAAACACCTTTTTTGATCATCTAGAAACCTCGACCTACAAGTGTTAGAGAAGAAATGGATGACTTTGCTCAAATGTAGGCTCTTAGTGACCTTGAAGAATTTGTGGACAAATCAATGATGTTTTGTAGTATCATAAGCCGGAGATAAATGCACGAATGCTGTACCTGTCACTAGCTTTTTCTGATACCAGTTTTTTATAATGTGTAAGGTTTAGGAGTTGACCAGCACAAGATCGACTGGGACGAAATCCAGCCTGGTCTTGGTTGAGGGTTGGGCCAATATCAGGAGTGAGGTGGAGGATTAAGCGTTCCTTTACTTAGTAAATGATACAAAACAAAAAGATTAGTCTATAGCTTTTCGGTGAGGCCAGATCCTTGCCTGGTTTAAGCATTGTTAGTACAGGTCGTACACGTAATTTTCTCCAGATTGCTGGAATGCGACCTGTGGTCAGGCATTCATTGTACAGGTCCAGGAGACACATTCTTGCTGCATGGTTAAGATGTTGCAACATTTTCGGTCAGGATATCATCAATTCCAGTAGCCTTATCAGTTTTCAGTGTAGAAAGAGTTTCGAGCTCATTCGAGGGTGAATTTGGTCTTCTATGGGAGGCATCTCGAAGGGAGTTACTGTATTGCGGAGTTCTCCCATCTTGCGTCGCCGTTGTTCACTTTTACCACTCTTGAGGAGTTGTGTTGCGACTTCCTTAGCTGTTATCTTTGACGGAAATGGAGGGGTTGTGGAATCAGCGTTAAGCTTCTTGATGGTTTTCCTACCTTTCTTACTGTTGTGGGTAAAGTTAGTGTTCTCTATCATCTCCTACCAGGCTGCTCGGCGTTCTGTTCCAATTTCGTCCAAGACGTTGTTTCGTAACTCAATGGTTGCATCAGAGAATGGATCTTTTTAGACATCAGCTACATATTGTTGGAAAAGGGCTGTTGTTATATCAGACATGCCAGGCATGTAATTACAAAAACACCCGTGAGGTGTGGTTTGTCTTGCAAGTCTCTTTATAGTCTGAGTAAAAGCATCGTAGTTCTTAATTGATGCCGAGATGACTTTTATAGTTCTGTCAATTGTTTCTTCGAAACTTTCCCAGTCGGCCTTCTTTGGGTTAAACCTACGGAAGGGAAAGGACTGGTCCCTGGGGTGGGAATGAAATGGCAAAGGTTATTGGGGAATGCTGTGTATACGAGATTGGTCCAGACACGTTCTTTTTACGTAGGGGTGTAATCTGTGATCTGGAAATCCTATGTCGGGATTGAAGCCTCGTTTCCACGAGTCGACCATCAAGGCTTCGGTGTGTTTCTTGAATGCATACGATATCATAGTCTTTGGTATATTAGCAAGAATCACTGACTTGATACGTGAGTATCCGTCAATGTTGATAGAGAGGATGTTCATAGGCAGCTCATACTTGTCCGTGCTGAGTGATTGACATAGTCGGTTCACTGTCGAAAGAGATTGGCAGAAGAGTCCCCAGGCTTGTGTCTGGTCTCCTCTTAGCATGATAAATAACAAAAAAGAGAAGGTGACGACAGCGTCGTGTTTTCACGAGAAGATTTATTGACTTGTTATTAAGACTTGCTATTTATTCCATGGATTGGGAGTTCGTTCTATGGTATCTTCCCAAACCAGGTACATTCTAATGTACAGTCCAAATGTAACGGATAGTAGATGCTGCATTGAAGTATTGGAAATAACTTCAAAAAATAAAACTAATCCTGCATTATGATAGCTTTTTACAAGTCTTTGAATTAACTGAAAGGCAAAGGACATAAAATACTCGGTTTTACTTCGTATTGGAGAACCAAAAAAGAGCTCGTTGGTGAGCTGTTCTGGCATTTAAATTATGACAAAATGTTGTTTTAGTTAAATGCTCTGAAGTGCAGCCAGAACGTTTTACAGAACACAGGACATTAGAATTTTAGCGGCAGTTACCTTTAATGGAAGACGGTGGAAAAGGAGGATAAGGGATTATGAAACTAGCCTGGTTGGACAAGATAAGGTAAGAAACTAAAAAATATTACATTTTTATATGATTACTTTTTTCAATTTTGTGAGGCAGTTTCACAGTCCATTACATAAAACTGCAGTAGAACCAGAAGGGAATAAGGCTTGTCTAATACCAAGGAAGCAAAGCAATGGCTACTCTTGTGCCCTAGCTACGAAGCAAATAGGATTACTGACTTGCGAACAAAGCTTACAACTAATGTATTTATTTCCTTAAGGCACTTGATCGAATTTGAAGAGATCGAAATCATGATACTTCACGTTTGTCTTCTACAAGATATGATTTCAACTCGATCTGATTAAGGCGCAAAACCTAATGGCGGGAAAGAAAACCTTCAGTGAATGTCAAAGCTCTGGCTTCCTAAATGGCACTGTGATCATTTTTTGTGGCAATAATGAAAGTGCCACTGAGACAACAACACAATCCACGTTCAGAGATACTTAACAAGACCTTTAAATTCAACAAGACAGTACCTAGCAAAGTAAATCGCTTGTTGCAGAAGTCGGCACAGTAGTACAGGGGCACTGTAGCTCAAAGATAGATTTCATTATTGTTTTAGAAGTGAATTTTAAACAAATGGTTTTGAGAACATTTCCACCGAAGCAAGACTTGTAACAATGATACTGTTACTAAGTCAGCTTTTACCAAGAATTTAAGAGACACAGCGACAAAAATGCAGCCGTGTTTGGTACAAACATTGGCGTCATAAAGTACAAAATCTTCCCTTTATTTAGGCGTGTTTGCATGCATTTTATGGGAGCAAAATTATTTTGGCATACAGCCATCGGTCTAAGTATTTAAAACTTATGCTTTTCTATATTGAATCCTTTGGTCTGAAATGAGATATCACATGGTCGCCCTTTAATGGACTGTAGAGATCTTGACAAAGCCTGGGCTGGGCCTTGAGAAAATTCTGAATAAAAATATCAGAAAGGCATTTCATTATTATCATTGCAAGAATCTTACTCGTAGCCTGAAGCAAAGATGCCACGACTATTGTCACAGCTTTATCTGCTTACCCACCGTTTAAAAATGCTTACAAATGCAGTATGTTAACTTTGATCTGAAACTATTTTCTAATATCAGCAAAGGGCATAGAAAAAGTAGACATAGTGGAAAATCAATCTTTGAAAACTTTCTCTTCTTTTGTAGTTCAAGATGACTACTCTGTCAAATATAAAGGATAGTGGGAAGTAATAATGTTGTCAAATTTGAGTGTAATTGTAAGAGACGGAATTTCAATCGAAACATTTGGATAAAAGGAATTGGTCAGCTTGGCGGACCCTTGAAAGAATCTGACTTTATTCTGGAATGTTTTCTTTACCTTTAATTAGAATAGTACATAAAATGACGAAAGGAGAAGGCTCGAAGATCTTCGTATAATCAAGTATTATGGCTGACGGTGTTTAATCTACTCACAATTTTAAAGCCAAACTTTATTATAGATTTTCCTGAGTCAGAACCTGACCTTTTCCATTTATATGCAAGAACATGAGGTCTGGGACTAGAGAGAAAAGGGTTATGGTAATAGTCTGGCCTTTAAAGTTTGTTTGATTTCATTTGTAGTCCTGACAAACCATTTAATTTTTCTGAGAAACGTTGTGCCTAAGGTCAGATGGAAAGAATTTTGAAAAGCAATCAATATTAAGCTCTACTCTGCCATGGGGTCAGGAAGCAGAACGTTTGGGATCTGCGGATGCTGAAAAACAGAAACGTTTTTGGAAGGAATCTAAGCTGTATCCTGGGGTTTTCCTTTACCATCCAAATTCGAGTGAACTTCGGAGCTAAGATCCCGACATCCATAAAGAGATACTGTTGTTCATCGCTGAGATTGAACTTTTATAGTTAAAAGTTAATTGTCGATGTAAAGGGTTCTCTTTAAAAATAGAATTATTTTACTTGGCTACATACAGCATGACAATAGGCTTTTTAGAGGTCATAACGACAGAATCGAACCATTACATGAAGAGACAGGGGTGGCTGCTCATAGTAATTTTCAGTTAAAATGTGTTGCAATCTTTGTGGCGTTTTTTATGATAGGGTGAAAGGTTTGACTTGGACAACACTACCATATTGAAGAAAATGAAAAACAAAATTAAATACTGATTGGTAGTCTGAAACTGGTCACAAGTCTGGAGGAAGCGATAAGAAAGCACTATTTGCAACTGATTATGAAACTTTAAGTTCCTGCTCTATTTTTTTGTGTAAAGGAGGGTTTACTGGTGGTAATAATCAGGTTAATTTTGAGTAACAGTACAAACAGTGGTATTGAGATGTACACAGTACAAAAATTAAGTTCTCCCTATGCAGTCATACAGAAATGTGTGGCTTAGTGAATGTTTGTTATGATGTTGCTGTGGTGTAAATTGGGGAAATGACACCAACAGATTAAAGAAAACAGGTTTCTGACATCATGCTTACGCAGATAAATATGAAAACAGCGACCACCAGAAATATGTCCACTTTCCCTTGACTAACATTCTGATTTCGCTGATTGTCGAAAGAAAGAAAATTCTAAATCAAAGTATGGAAAGAAGAGAAGTATGGAACTTCAAGATCCCATAGCCAAGGCTGGTAGATACGATACGCGCATGAGAAACAATATCAAGGTATCAAAGAACCTGCATGGACTTAGAGAGTTATGCGAATCAACGTTGTTGTTAGAACATGGGATAAGATCAACAGTATTTTTTCTAGGCAAAATCTGAGACCTGCAGATTTTGTTGAGGAAAAGATAGAACAATTCACAGACTGAGTCTTTAAAATCTGTGAAGATTTCAAAGTAAACGCAAACATATTAAGAAGAAATTGCTCGAAGGGGCTTTTAGATTTGTTGAGATAGAGACGTATTTAAACAACAATTTGTAAGACAATGATTCAAGGACAAAAATAAGTTAATTTAGCTTTCGCACTGTTTTATGAGTTGGAGACGAACCAGCTGATCATCAATGCTTAAACGTTACTGTTACAGCTACTTTTTCTCTATTGTTTTAAATGCTGGAACAATATGCTAGCAAAGTGAAATTCACTTTTTTCTCCTGTAATCTACCCTACTCCTTAAGACAGTCTATAACTTCACAAGGTCACTCCATATAAAATTAAAAGGTGCAGTATGTAAAGGACATTAAATATTTGGAGCAAAATGCATTTACATTAAAACAATAAGGTTTTGGCTTTTTTTTCAAACTCCGAACAGATTATGTTAGTCAATGTCTTCAATGGTCTGCCATGTTTAACATAAAATCTTTTCAGTTGTCATAGGTACAACTTGCTTTTGCTTCCTGTACCTAGGAACATTACTGGNGTTAATTTAGCTTTCGCACTGTTTTATGAGTTGGAGACGAACCAGCTGATCATCAATGCTTAAACGTTACTGTTACAGCTACTTTTTCTCTATTGTTTTAAATGCTGGAACAATATGCTAGCAAAGTGAAATTCACTTTTTTCTCCTGTAATCTACCCTACTCCTTAAGACAGTCTATAACTTCACAAGGTCACTCCATATAAAATTAAAAGGTGCAGTATGTAAAGGACATTAAATATTTGGAGCAAAATGCATTTACATTAAAACAATAAGGTTTTGGCTTTTTTTTCAAACTTCCTGTACCTAGGAACATTACTGGTTTGGTTGCCTGAGAACAAAACTGAAATTCTTATACCTCATGATATCGAATATATAAAAACCTTTTACGAAATACTTAAGCTTTTATCGCTTCAAGTGAACGGTTTCTATGACAAACATGGTCATGTAGTTCAGAGCAAACAAAGAATTAACACTTACAGCAAGTTCAATAACCTATTCTCCGCTGAATATATAGCATCTACGCACACATATGACAGAAGCGGATATTTAGAACCTGACTCTACCATGTTGTTTCGTTTGGTGAATTTGCCAACTGCCTCGATACCGGTGTTTCTTCTTAGACAAAACCAGTCTGTATACTTGAAGGAGGCAAAATATTGAATCAGACTGCTAAGAATAATTAACTTTTGTCTTTTCATCAAAGATTTCATCGCCAATCCCAACCCATCTGATTATCCTAAATATTCTGACCATGCTAAGTTCTTGTTTAGAAATTTCGGATTCCAGAAACTGATTTTCGTTTTGGGTGTTAAATCTAAAAGCAATGTAAAGGGATGTGTCTTTACGTAATTTTGGTCTGGTGCTTTGAAAGATAGCCACTTCTTCAAAGCGGCCTGTGTGGAGATTTGACTGTATTTATTAAAACTTATTGCTTCTTTCTTTTACCAAGCAAAACATATATCATGAAAAAAATATATATAAATATATATATTTATATATATGTATATAGAAGATAGATAGATAGATAGATAGATAGATAGATAGATGGATAGATAAATGTTATTATAGCCCACGCTTTTGACAGAATTTTACAAAGTTTCCAAAGGAAACTTTGTAAAATTCGCGTACAGATACGTGATGCCTTGTCCCAATACTAAGAAGAGAAGCTGGCTGTTTCAGCATTCTCGTCGTGTGGCCTCGGTCAAGGAACTCCGATGCCACAAACATTAACCTTTACTCAAGAAGATCACACCTGGATAAGTCGAGAATTTTAAAAGATCGACAGTAGGTAGGGGTGTTAAAGGGTAGGATCAAACTTAGTAAACAAGAAAGTTAAAATGCAAACGCTCCAGAGAAGTGTGCTCTTTGAATACTCTTTCTACGGCGAAAAGGATAAGTTTTTATTGGTCTGGGCTCCGTTCTCTTCTTTGTTTAATATCTTTGATATTTTCATTCAGTCCTAGTTGCCAGACTATTTTTAGTTGGTTGCATCTTTTTCAATCCCAGTCCTATCGAATTCTACTTCGTTTAAAGTTACTATATGTAAGCCAAGCTGCTTTGTTTTAGCCAAGAGGGGGGTTCAAGTATTTAAAAGTCACATGAGAAATTGCTGTTTCTTGAGGGAGTGTTGAAAAGTTATAAAAGGCTGCAAAGATGTTTGTATGTACTACTGTATGAACGCGCAATACAAATATAAAAAACACATGCATGATCTGTTTAATACAGAGATTTTGTGTAAAATGTTGAATTGGTTTTGCCTGGAATTTTACCTTGAAAATGGGGAAATGTAATAACACTCCTGGCTTTAAATTTCCAAAATGAAACCAGCACCAATTGAAATATAAACAAATCTTGACAACATTGTCATTTTGGCCAGCAGCCAAAATATTTTCATTTGCTTATCCCCATCTCATTATCCTACTTTTGGAACAAAATAATCCTTACGCATATAGTAAAAAGCAGCAGCTACGGCAAAGGTCAAGGAGTCCTTTCTTTATCTTTCATGTGGCTTTCACAAATTTTCAGATTTTTGTTATTAGATATTGCGAACATTGTAAAGAGGATTTCCTCTTTGAAGAACAGAAGTGGAAAATGAAATCTCGAATGCTATGCCATCGTCAAGAAACTGTCTTAGAAGAGAGAATTAAAGTTGGTTTTTGGGTTGATTTAGGGATATTTTCTTGTATTAATCATCATATTTAAAACGTAATATTGTCAAGAGGGACATTATCTTTTTTCGCCAAAATACACGAGATACTGTCAGTCCCAAATCAAGTAACTTTATATTCTTTATATAATATAACTTTATATAATTATATTAACTTTATATAACTCTTAGCTCATTTCACTAAAGAAAGTTTTGAATTTGAAAGAAGAGAATGATGCAAAAAAGCCATCAAATGATTAGACTTAATTTATTCTCTGTTTATCTTCACTTAGATTCCGAAAATTATTTTCATGAAAAGCCTGCATAGAAAATATGCACTGCAAATTAACTATGAACAAGACCAGGTTGACATAATGGAGAAGGCTGCAACCAAGTGTTAACTTGAAAGTTATAATACACTTTTAATTTGTGCACTCATTGTCTTATAGTACCTAATGTCATCATTTTTATTAGTCCATTTCCTTTATGTATTTTCATTCTTTCCTGAAGGGAAGAAAGGTCATAATGTAGTTACTAGTGAAACATGATGTACAACATTTGAATCGAAATCTCAGAAAGGGCAGTTGCATAAATTTCTGCATAAAACCTTCCCTTCCTCTTTTCCCTTTTTTGGTCGATTTTCCTTTGTTCGTATTGGTCTTGTAGTTTGTCAGCTATTACCAACAAGCCATAGACGATGTCTGACAAGGTGTCAACACGATCCTTGCTTCCGTTTTCATCTTGTGGAACTTGTAAACAGTCAACATGCGATAGGTTCCATAACATTAAAATTCTGCTTTGGCATTCCAGTTCCTCTGATTTTATTTCGTCAGAATGCATTTTTGTCAATGTTTGAAAATTCTTTGCAGTAATAAGTATAGGCAAAAGTTTTTTTCATGTAGAAGACTATATATTTCTTTTTTGTTTTGCTGAATAAAATAAGGAAAGAAAATATTATCAGCAACTGAAACATATCTTGGTTTCAATTGATTAACAATTCATGAAAGAAAACGAACTACAAGAACAAACTGTATGTTTTGACTGCTCAAGAGCTACAATATATATTAAAGTACGCACCTCTTATGATTCAAAATATGGCAAAGGAAAAACAAGTCATTCGTATGGAACATGCAAATGACTTGGCTAAATATTTTGCTTTAACAAATCTTGTGTTGGGGTACTAGTTAATCCAGCTTTTTAATAGTGGTAGTATATCTTGATAATGTTTCTTATTGATTGACTATAGATGCTTTTAATAAAACTTAAATTCATCAAGAAAATATTCCCTATATGTTTTATCCTCACTATGAAAATAAATCTGCTGTTAATTTTAAATAAGCAAAAAACTGAAATTCCTTTGACCTAAACCTGGGGGGAAAAAGAGAAGATTGAACAAAAAGGCAAAGAAGACCATAATATTCTTGGCTTGTCATAGTATAATAATACTTGAATCTGAAAACAAGGTACTCAGGTTGTCCAGCTATAATACCAATGAAAAGTTAAACATGAGTACTTGACTCACCCACGTGAAAATATAACAGTACCTATTGTTGCTAAGTTACCAGAGAATAGCTAGGTTACAAAGCACGCACTAGTAGGCTACATCATTAATATTCTACATTAGCTCAATGTAATTATTGCGCACTGGTTAACTACCTATATAAATTGTGAAGGTTTCGTTATTATGTAAGAATATTGAATTACCAAGATCTAAATAAGACGCTCTCTAATTTTTGACGCTCAAGTTTTAGAATTTTTTATCACTCATTGCTTTTATATAAATGAGTTAATCAAAAACCATCATACACAAAATCTTACTGTACTTAAAGCTAGCAAAATTGTTGTTACTTATTACAGCTGCCTGTTTCAAAACTGTCAGACTTACTGGCACGAATTTTATTTCAAGAGCGTATTGTGTTTAACATACAGGTTGTTTTTTTCTAGACTCCCAATGTCATCTTTCAACTCTCCCTGAACCTTTTTAATAAGTTCTACATTCAATAGTTGCTTTTTGTCAATGTCGAGTTTAACCATTACTTGTTATGTCAGGGGAAATAAACTGAGAATAATTCTTTTTTACCCAGCTGGTCTTTTACTTGAAAAATATATAATTAATTTCATGATAAAGTAAATCTGGTATTGGGTATTAGTTTAAAGAGAACATTATTGCCTAGATCTTAGTTTTTCTTGCTTTTATCTGTCTTCGATCATGTCTTTTTTATTTTAAGTTAAAGATTAATATACAAAGCAACAAAAGCTTGAAACATCCACATTCTGTAATAAGCTCCCCCTAAAATATTTGATACTCACATCACCTTTTCCTAACCCTGCTCGTGAAAAAGTTTTATCTTTTTAGGAGAAATGTTTACATTAAATTAATTCCAAAAAATTGAACAACAACTGACTCTTTAAATTTTCCTGATTTCCAAGATGATGCTACACAAAAAAAGCCTTATGTTTCTGATGAATTTACTCTTTTCAAATTTGATTATAAATATGCAGTCATTTAAGTCATATGGAATGGCAAATATGAAAGTTAGTCATGATGTTCATGAGAGATGTTCAGATTGTTTCTCAATTACGTTACCATGGTTGTACCAAAATTGGTTTTTCGAGAGGATTTGTAGTTTAATTTATTCTTCTTCATGTCTTTAGTAAAACATATGAATTTATATTCAGTATTTACATATTACAGGTGGTATTAGACTGCATAGTTCTTTACTAATGCTATAATTACAAATTTAGAAAAAGACTTTACGATTTGACTGGAGTATCTTGATTTTTTTTATATGGAAATACCTAAAAATTTGCTTATTTAAAAAAAGGCTTACGATCCAAATAGAAAGAACGTTTTAGATGTTTTGGGAACGATTTTACTTTTTAATTCTGATGTCTTTGTCATAAATATATTATTAACAATATTAATTGCTATTTTTTGCTGGCAGGCCCTTATGTACATTAAAATTTACTATAAAATGCCACCTTGATTTCAATTTCCAGCATTGCCTTGTGACATAAGTATGTGCAATAAAACATCATACACGTTGACCTAGTTTTATTTTGCTTAATTTTTTTTTTTTTTTTTTAATTTTGTTTTATTTTATTTTATCGAAGGTTAGTGTCTCTTGGAAAAATATCTCTAAACAAATATAGAGGTAGTAGAAAAACCTGTGGAGCTGTCAGACAAGATATTCAAAACAAAATCAACTCTAATTAAAAAAATATATGTTTTTTAAGTAAAATTGTTTTTGGAAATCAAACCTAATTGAGTATCATTGAATTTTTATTTAAATAAGTACGAAATATCAAATTCCATTTTTCCACAAATTCTGAGCTGTTTTTCCATGAAAATATTTTCTTGCTATTTAGACGAAGTGATATGTAGTCAGTATATATTTAATCTCTTGTACTGGGTTGTAGCTCTTTTTCCAGTATATTTTTGTTGGAAAGTGTTTCATATAGTCCTTTGCATTACGTTATAAGTTAAACGATTGTATGCAGATAATATGTTTAATTCAGCTCGAGTTGTTTCAAATTTGGTACTCAACGTACACCACACTGTAGAAAAGGTCTAATTTCATAAAGCAACCTCTCAAGGTTTGGTAGCTTATGTCAAACAATTTGATATTAGGAAAATGTCTTTGGTTTATTCATGCTTAGTCAGGATATTCAATGAAATTTTGAGTGCAATTCCGAATTTTTGGAGTCTAATCGTTATGAGTAAGCATTACGCATATTCGAAGCAGCAGCTACGGCAGTCCATTTCAATTAGTTTATGTTGTGGTTATCTTAAGGCTATGTAACGTATCTTTTTTGTTTCTGTTCTTCCGAATTCGATGGTATTGTTGGCTGACCTTTTAGAGGTTAAACGATGTTTTACTTCTAATAGACTGATATTCAGTCATGTTATTTCTGATAGTCTTCGTTTAAACATAACTCAAACTATCGATTATATCGAAAACTCACCAGATATCATGATTGAATATAAACAAGCCAAAGAACTGTAGTAGCCACTCCTGCATGCCACCCCTCCCCTAATCAACCACATCTTTTAAAGGGACACTTTTGAAATGTATTACCTTAATTTTTTCATTAAAATGGGTTCTTCTGAGCGATCATTTTGATTTGAAAAAAGGCCGAAAGTCGGGGGTCTCGATAGCCTCGACTTTTGACCAGTAATTTGTGTGAGTGTACAATCAGGGCATATTTAAACACCGTAAATTCCAGAAAATAGCTTTGGTTAAACAGCTAACCCAACTCTAGTTTGATCACGTAATTGTATTACTCTAGGAGCGGCGTCATTTCAGCAAAGCCACACCATGTGCTATGTTGTCTTGCAGGACAAGAGATTTGAGGTCGATTCCACGTCCATAAAAATGACTTGTAAAAGTGTACAGACCAAAACGATGCTGTGAGGTTACTTCAAACACAATCCACATAGCAAACAAAGAAGAGGATCACGATACACTCACTTGAAATTTCGGTTTGATGTTACCAAACTTTAGCTTGTTTTCGAGTTTTCTTTACATGCTAAAACTGCAGCATTTGTTCAAATGTATATTTTCTTGTTCTTTCAGGAACATCTCTTTTGATATTTCCGACCAATGACTAAAAATACTGAAGAGAACCGTTACTGGTGAAACTGGTGTGCGTCTTTCGAGAAATTGTACATTGCATTTTTGTGCTTACATATTGTATTACAATCGCTACTTGAAATGTAGCTTTGGTGTTACAAAGCTATATTGCAAGTATGTAGTTTGATCTGCAGACACCTGTCTCCCCATCCTACGGGTCATTGATGCAGATTGGAACCTCTGAGTGTCTGCATTCTATAGAAAAACCCGCCAATAAATTGCCATTAAGACATAAATGTGGGGCATTACTGGACATGCACACACTAAGAAGCCAAAGAATTCGAAATTAGCCCAAGTACGTGCCCAAGCGCCCGAGTGCTCAAACCACTACTTAAGCAGTGAGTGTTGCAGCATAGTCGCTGCGTACACCGTCACACATCTCAAGAGTGCTTTACAACACAATATATATGAGCTTTGAATGATCTAAGCAAACCTCTACAGTTCGGAAGTAGCAGAACATTTCTGGAGAAGCAAACAGACGAACTTCCCAGCGAACCCCTACTCTGGTCTCTTCGGACGGTATACCTCTATGGACATCCTTTGCGTACATTTTCCAATGATATATGCGAAGGCCCCGATTAACCACTTAAACAGACAACAGGAATAATAAGATGGAGTAAAGGCAAGTCTAGCAAGTTCGATAAATTATATATATATGTGCCTCGATATATTATATTTATATACCTATGTATATTATATTTATATACCTGTGTATGTATATATATATGTATATCGGACGAAAATAGGAGCAATATAACGCAAGTAAAAGTTTTACAATATTCCAATCATTAAACATGCGGAGAGCTCAGAGTTTCATATTTTGTTTTGTGTCTCAAAATTATAACCATTTAAACCTCAAATAATTTTTAAAAGAAAACAACACAGGTTTTTACCAAAAAAAAGAAATAATAGAAGAATTAATAACGTTTCCCCAATACTATCTACACGTTTGATAAAAATGACAAGAGGTAACTTAATTTTAAATAGGTCTCAGATTTTTGTGGAAAATATTTTAGAGGCTAAAAACCAACACTTTCCAAGCAACAAAACAGTAGAAATCTTTTATAGTAGTGCATAAATAATACTGTGGTATAATACAAATATCAATCCAGGTAAAAGAGAAGAATGAGAAATTTTAAGGAATCAAAAACTAATAAATTAGTTTTTGAGCAAATATAACCCCCAGGAGACAGAAAATAAAAACACTAAGCCTGATTAATTATTTTAAGAAGTACCTACTTTTCAAGTATATTTTTAAGAGAAAGTTTTTAGTTAACCAAGTGTGCTAAGTAGAAAAATGTTTTCAAGGTTTTAGTGTGATCTAGGTTTTCTGTCCGATTACTCTATTTACTCTTTGTGTTTAGGTATCAGTTAACCTGTTTACATGTCTGGATGTCTTGCTAATGTCTAGTCTGCTTACAGTACGTCAGTGCTACAAACATTTTAGTATGGTATTTTAGCGAGACTAAAACTCAGATAGGCACTCAGAAAAGTTTATTTGATTACATAATTTTTACAATGAATTGGCTACGCAAACCAAGAGGATATTTCTTCTGTAGCATCAATGGGCAACTAACACAACACTTTCAGGTTTCATCAATATACTTTTGTCAGACATACTGACATAAACCTTTCTACAGAAAAATTAAAGTTGCGAAAAATTGAGGTTAAATGAAATGGTAACGATTTTGAATACGAGATAAAACACAAACATTTCAGATCTTAAGACTAAACATGATAAATACCAGGTCAAGAATCAAATTTATTTAAGGTCATAAAAGTAGGTAAAGTAATAAAGAAAAAGAACATTATATCTTATCATTTTACACTTGATGATGGTAATCATGAAAGCTTCTGTTCAGGGGAAATTCCCCAATTTGCGTAAACAACTGTATTTTGTACATTGTCTTACGTACCTTTCAAGTATGTCTGATTTCCGTTATTCCTCCAAGTATTAATTGATTCACAAGGGAAATTTGTCCTCTTTATCCATATTAGCTTCCAGAATATTATGAAAAAATCATTTTTCACTTCAAGTAATATCCATTTCCAGTGGTACTTTGAGAAGGATTTCCAATGTAGATTATTTGCAAGTGTCCAGAATATGTCATACAGCATTGAATAATCATCCACCAGTTTTAACAGGGGGTAACAAAAGGTCTGTAGTCAAAAAAACAACTACAAGGAAAATTGGGTCAAGTAATCATTTACCACATGTGCTGAATTGCATTTATTTCTGTGAATAGGAAACCTGCACACCATTTAAAATGTAAACATAATAACCACTAAAATTTAAGCCCCCTCTGATCACTCATGAATATGAGACTACTTAATATGCCATGTGTTTAGCATACACTGTCACATATACAAAACTGAATAGCTGTTTTTCGATTTCCAATCTAGAAAAACAGGACTGAAAATCAGCTGATCACCTGAGGCTTTTCTGCGTAAATAAAAACAAGACGTGTTTTTTCACTAGTATCTTTACAACTATGTGATGAATTGAGCTCTAAAGTCAAAAGAGTGTACTCGTTACACACATTCACTTGTAAGTTAAATTTTTAATTGTAAGAATAGAAAATTTACAGAGACATGACAACTGTATTTTGCATATAATAAAAGCAGGATTAAAAAAATACAATATACTTTAGGTAGATTTTATTTCAAAAGACCTATGTAACATTTGCATCTTCTACTAAGGCTATATTATTAGCCTGAAGGGTCCATACCGCCAAAATTTGTGTGTGCTTGTTTCAAAGCTATCTTACTACCCACTGTCTAGAGATTCTGTGTACAAATTATTTAATTTTTCACAAGTATGTCCTAGTTTCACCTCCATTTTTCATCGTCAGTTATGTCTGGATACTAATGAATCTCAACTGAGAAATTTGTATTCTTCCTTTTACTTAAGTTTTTCTGATGTTTCGTCTACAAACCATCATAAAAATAATGAATTAAAATTAGTTCTCCAACTCTTACAGCAACTAGCATGACAACAAATGCGTATTCAAAGTCATCGTTATCTAAGCATATTCTTTAGCTTTACTGCCATAATGCTGTCAACAGGTCCTTTTCCTGTTGTAATGGTCGTCACATAATGCTTCAAGGCTGTGAAGAAATTTATCATCACGCTTTGTGTTAGCGTTTGGTTTCAGGTCAAGTAAGATTGCCCCCAGCCAAGCTGTTTCGGTCTTCCAATAGGTCTACGTCTGGGCTTTACTAAATAACTCGCAGATGTTTCCGGCAGTAATGGCATCAGGTGTCCGGACCGATTTAATCGTCTTTTGTGATGGTTAGACTCCAGGATTGAGTTTTTGTTCGGTGATGGAGATTATTATTGTTCTTGTTTCTAGACCATTTAATGTGTATGAGTTTATGTAGTAGCCTGCGTTGGTATGAATCTATTGTTATTTCAAGGCTTTTTGTCGTGGTCCACAGCTCACAAATATAAAGAAATACGCTTTCAATATAGGTTTTGAAAATCTTGACAAGGACTTGTTCGTTATTGTGTTTAGTGTTAAAAAAGTATTCAAGAGTCTTGTAACTGCCTTGTGCAAATCCTTTTCTGCGTTTTATATCTTCTTCTGTGTCGAGTACTGTTCCTAGATATCTGCATTTCTTCCAAGACGTTCCGTTGCTATTTCGGCTGACGTGATATTGTTAAGTTTTATGTTGATTTCTATCAAACTTTTCTCAGTATAGCATATCTTAAATAATACGCTTTTCTTGGTTGATTTTTGGCAAATCAGAGCATACAAAACAAATATCATCAGTATATTTAAGTCAATTTTTTAGTGTCCCTATCAATAAGCCAGTACAGGGGTGACCATAAATTGTGTTGATAACCCTTTGGTTGAATAAAAAGTGACAGTGGTTTTATGAGAAAAGATAAATATAGGATGAATAGAACAGCCAAAAGACAATCTCTCTGTTAGTGACCGATAGGTGTTTTGATGTCTTCACAGCTGCTGTTTTCTATTTTAACGTTTAGGGTAAAATCGTTTATTAGTAGGCTTATGATGTAAAGTTCAGTGGTCGTAAATATTTCTTGAAGAATTATCATTCGTTTAGAGCGATTCAAAGTATTGAATACTTTCGACATTTTCAGATAGAAGGATAAAATCTTGTACTTGATCATAACTCTTCGTCACTTTAGCTGCCTGGTGATTACAGATAGTCTCTTGAAACGTAAGCTTCTGTAAACTATCAGAACATAACATGATAAACAATAAAAGTTATTCTGGACTGACATACAAAAAAACATACTTTATAATACAAGGAAAAGAAACTACTTTAATTGTTTTCATTGCTTTTCGCTCTCATACTCGATTGGAGCAAAATGAATTTTTGTGAGGAGTAAGGCAAGATAATGAGGATCTGTACAGCACAATTTGGGAAAGGAAGATTGTAGATTGTGATTCAATGATTCTGGAGGCTCTAATCTATTTCCTTACCCGAAATACGTTGAGAATTTTTTAGATGAAACAGTTTCAGCAATTGTCAGAGCTAGGCCTCACTTCCACTTGAGAGCATTAGAGACAATTCATATTAAATTTTCATCTCCTTTGCTATGTAAATTATAAAATTTGTATATGGTCTTCAATAGCTTTAGATCGTCAATCATAAAAATTTGGGGACTGCCTTCTTTCATTTTTTTTCTTTTTTTAAAAAAAATGCTTGGCTTTTGTTTTCAATTTTTAACAGCTCGGTCCAGAAAAATGGCAGCAAAAAGTAACTTCAATATTTGCAATCTTAATGCGATATTCAAGTTAAATACTACGGATGTTTTGTAAGAAAAAGGAACTATANTCAGCAATTGTCAGAGCTAGGCCTCACTTCCACTTGAGAGCATTAGAGACAATTCATATTAAATTTTCATCTCCTTTGCTATGTAAATTATAAAATTTGTATATGGTCTTCAATAGCTTTAGATCGTCAATCATAAAAATTTGGGGACTGCCTTCTTTCATTTTTTTTCTTTTTTTAAAAAAAATGCTTGGCTTTTGTTTTCAATTTTTAACAGCTCGGTCCAGAAAAATGGCAGCAAAAAGTAACTTCAATATTTGCAATCTTAATGCGATATTCAAGTTAAATACTTTTTTTAAATACTAAGTTCCTTTTTGTAAGAAAAAGGAACTATATCAAAGAAAAATTATAATTTACTATTCAAGTTTATTAAGACACAACGCCCGCTGAAACAAAAAATTACAACTAAAATTAGAAATTTATGCCGTATTTGGTATAAAAAATCATTGTCCATCTAATGGTTATTGAGCATAACCCTGTAAGACAAAACCCTTAGGGTTTATTTGTAACTATGAAAAATAAGGTTGGAAAACACACTCTTGGTAAAACTGATAAAACGCAATGTAGAAAAATGGTGTTGGATAATCAAGGTATGATTTCTATTTCACCGTAGTAGCACAGTATTTAATGTCCTGAAAAGCTATTTTTATTTAAACCAAGGAGAAAGATAACATGCAATATCCTTTGTAATGGGTTAAAAAAATTTAGAATGATAAAAGAATTAACTAAAATCACCTACAAGATAAGATTTTATAAGGGAAAATCAAGAAGAGTTGTAATAAGACCTCCCTTTCGATATAAGAAAAATTGCCTTGATAAACATCTTTAAAAATATTGGAAAATCACTTTCACTAAAGAGGAATCCCTTGGCCGGACGCCCTTCCTGAGGCCAATAAGTGGCTTTTTTTCTTTTGTAAGTTTCCAATTCTTTTTTCCCGCTCGAAAAATCGAATCCAGAATCTGATGGTTACAGTGTAATTGCACTAGGCATTAAGCTACGACTCCTCTTCCGTTGCAATATTATTTACAACATACACTGTTGTTCTGAAAGGCCTGTGAAGGTAAAACAGGAGAACAACTTTTATCCCAAACAGAGTAGGAGCTAGTCTGCTTTCTTTCCTAGCGACACCGTTGTGCTCTATGGTTTAAAGAATTCACTGTCTATACACAGTCTGACATGTACTCCGGAAAACAACTTTTGAAGGGTTTTGAGGTAAGGTTTTTGAAGGGAAGTCCCACTTTCCTTAAGACCGTGAAAAAAACTCTTGATTTATAAAATTAAAGGCCTTGCTGAAATGAATGAAGACGATATATAGATTTCGCCGTTGGTTGCTACATTTCACAATCGTATCCATGAAGAATCTATCAACTGTGCTTTTACCGCTTCTGAATCCAGACTGTGATTCGTGGCAAACTAACCCTGCAAGCTGTTGAAAGCATTGCAGAAGTATACCATCTTCCTTACCACGCTAAGCAACTAAATTCAGCTAAAGTGTCACAGTCGATGTGGTCCGACGTTTTTGAATGGGATGCAAGTGATAACGTCAGTCGGATCCGATGACAACTTGGGTGATATTCAGAACAGATTGAAAATGGCAAGCAAGGATTGATAGCAGAGTCCATCCACCATAAACAATAACCTCAGGTAAAAAAACATTTGGGTCGGAATGTTTTCTTGATTTTCGACCTCTTCCAAATAATGGCTTGGTCAAACTGCTTAATGAATTAACATTGTTCGAGTACATCAGGTATTCACCAATCTACTTCAGTTGTTTTGGTTTCTTATTTTAAGGAGCGGTATTTCTCTACAAGACTTTTGCTATAGGACAAAATGTGTCAGTATAGCTTTGTCATTTTTAGCCTATAGATATTAAAGCACTTTACAACGACGCCTTTGCCTGGAAGAGCTTTTATGACCAACAAGTTACTTGCTTTTTGAGGGTAAAACATAAAATTTCAACGATCTAAGAAAAGCAACAGGCACACTGCAATAGTGATCCATTAAATATACTTCAATATACTTTTACTACATTGATATACCCAAGTAGGATTACAACAGCCGCTCGTTTAAAATTATTTAGTAGAAAAATGTAAGGTCCAAACGCCTAACATTGTGTACACCGCAATTTTACGATTGTCCCAAAAAACATCTAAGAACACGATTTGTCGTAAAACTAGGATACACAACATTCCTGAAACCATTTCATCAGCAATCGCATCAAAACTAGAGCCAGTATAACTGTAGGAACATTACAAAAAGCTTATTTTTAAAAGGAAATTTTCAAATTAAGGATGTTATGCATAAAGCAGATAGCGTACCTTTGAGAAAGACGTTATGAAAAGTCTAAAGTGGTACTTTTGCTAGTATAACACAAAGGTTGCAAAGCCAGAATCCTGCTCAACAAGTTAATTCAAAGTATTACTAGTTCAACTTTTATGCAAGGAACGTTGCATGAAAATTTCTTGAAATTTAGATTTCTGGATGCGTTTACATTAGAGTTATGTGAAGCTCAGGCTAAACACCTTTAAAAATAGATCTTATACCAATTAAAAGCGTAAAGGATGTGGGTACCTTCTTTAAATATAAAGCCACCGAATAAATTGACAAACTTTATGAAAAAATAAGAACAAATTCTGCTGATATATGATACTTCAGAATTTTGCCAAATATTTTTTGCACTGCATATATCTGGCTGTGATTTGGTTTGATTTTTTGGCATTCAAACTAGTAATTTTATATTTTTCAAGTTTTTGAATTAATGTCTCGATTCTCTTTCTTGGGGATACCAATATGCTTAACAATTTCTATTATGCAGTGAACCAGAAATAGATAACACTATTATTGGAATAAAAAAGCCTTTTTTTCTTGTTCGCACAGAGCAAAAAATTGTTAATTCTATATTCATTAATGGAACATAATGACGTATAAAAGATCATATTAACAACAAAAAAACTGTTCTGAATGTTTTTCTAAAAGGCGGGAGTTTGCCATGAATCAATTTTTCGTTGGTGTAAAGGTTGTTGCAGGCGAGGTTACAAGGCATCGCAGGCTGCATTTATACACCCTACTGAATGGATTTGATCAATAAAACAAGACATTGTAATCTTCATTCAGCCTATGAAAGTAAACAGCCAATATCAGTCTGTAGAGGTACACAGTAGATTCTGAATTGCGATACCAGTGTGGAAGAGAATAAGGACTGGCTTTTCTCATCAAGTCTTAACGTCAATACTAATACTTCATCATTGATCTATCTTGGCTTGATGTTCTTTAGATTTTTGTGGCCAGGATTTATCCAACTGATTTACAAACTGCACTTTTATTAAGTGTATTGTCAAGTCTACAGTGTAATCATTAGAAAACAATATCAAAATATTTACAGGGAAATACACTGACTAAGTCAAGGCATTCGGTAGGCCTCCATTGATGAGATAAGGAACATTTTGCATGTTTGAAAATGTAGATCATAACTATTCCACGTCATCTATACCAAGAAATGGTGTACATTTAGCCTGTTTACCGCTCTTCCAAACCATTTGTATTAAAACTCTTGCCATGAGACAAGTGTAATAAATTGAAAAATTTTTCCTAAATTTTTCCTTAGTAAAACCAAAGTCTTATTCTTTTAAATAAAGATGAAAAATATAAAATCTCTTTACGCCGAAACTGTATTAATTGATCATTTTCTGTATTAATAAGCTGAACTACGGTGAAACTCTAAATAAAGGGAAATATTATATATTAAAATTATATAACATACGTGGTGGAACATTGGTGAAACAAATAAATATTTATTTTATTTCCAGTTGTTTTTTAATTATTCCCTTCAGTCTTCAGTGAGAATTAAACTATATTATCATACTTTGATCTGAGCAAAACAAAATTACATTTAAGAGACTTTTAAAAAACAAAGCCTAAAATAACCTTAACCAACATAGAAGTATTATCTGATTCTATTTTTGTGCTTTACTCTATTTATGAATAATTTAAAAGTGTACGATAAAAAGACCTTAAAAGCTGATCCTTCCAATTTTCCAAAAAGAATTCTTTTTTCAATGATCCAGCAGAAGGAAAAAACTTTGAAGAAGGACAAAAATTACTGAATTAGCATTTTGACATAAATCCTCAAAATCATTCTCCAATAGTATGGTGCATAGGCAGATGCTCTTGGTAGAAAAAGACACATAATCTACCTTGCTTTTGTACTATGTATTAATAGTTTTACAATTTCTGTTATATTTGTATTCTTTCTTTATCATATTTATAGATACAAAAAGCCACATCTTTCTTATCTTAATTTTTACTGATGTAGTGAGTAACCTTCTTATTTATTTCCGTTGTTTTGTTTTCTTTATTTTTTGTGTCCTGTTCACTCCTCTTGTTAGAATTGTAGCTCTAAAAAATTTGCTTGTTCAGTGGAGGAGAACAAATTGAAATGATAATGATAAATTTGTAGAGTTATTGCCAGGTAATGCAGATCGACACCATTGAACACGGACACAACACACACACACACACACACACACAAACACACACACATGATTTAAAAAACATTTAAAACCTACTGAATAACTTGTTCTTATGGAAATAAATGCGTTAGCTGGCATAAAAGAAGCATTAATTTTATTGCTTAATTTTCTACGATTTATTCCAAGTTGAGACAATTAGCCCAAGAAAACCTTAAGAAGATCTACTGCCTCTTCTTAGATAAGAGTTTAAAAGAAGACTGACATCGTCGCTTTAATAATGCAACATATAGCAGTTTGAAACAGACTACTATACTTAAATAGATATATATGAAGGCAACAGAGTCAATCTTGCCTAAATACTTTCATAATACTGATAAAGTACCTTGCTATCTGAGTGAACTGGGAGACTTACCAAGTAGCCGCCAAAACTTCAACACTGTCAGTTCATGTTTGAAAAATGTGTTTGATCTGTTTTCCATTTTCAAAAGATGGCGTACCATCTTTTTCAGAAGGCATGCTCAGATATTTTGTTTTGTTGTATGCCAATGAGACTTGGCCAAGACCTTGCCAAGTTGTTGTGTGGAAGCGCATTTGACATTCCCCCCACCCCACCCCTGATCACCTTCTTCATCTCTTGAATTTGTCACATAGTGTGTATTTCTTTTTCTTAGGTCATGAAATGTAAAAATTTTCCTTTCTATGAAATTTTATTGAGCCTTTTGTCTTTTATCTTTATCTCCTTTGTTTCAATTATCTCAAAGGCGTCCTTTTTATTACAGACAGAATAGAATTTGTATCTATTTTTATCCCTTTAAATTGGCATTAAGTGTGCCAGGGACTTTTTCTTCTCTTTTATCTTATTGTAACAATTCTGTCAAAAAGGTGTTTGATGTAAACGTAGAGTCATTTCTTCCTCTTTCGTAGTCTTTATGGCCAATAATCGCAAGGTAGTATATTCTAGACCATACTAACTAATTTTGCCAAGTAAAGGACTATATCCACACCAAAAAAATATTTCAGACTTATTTACTAAATAACTTCCCCCCTTATTTTCAAAACACTTAAACCATAGTTTTGACGTCTATCCCAACTGCAATCACCAATCCACATTTTCTCTTGTTTTAATTTACTGCCTATTCTTTATTATCACTTGCATCCTTTTTCAGATAAGGGTTTTACAAAACAGGACCTAATCTACCTTATCTGAGAAATTAAGATTCAATTTTTGAGTTTTCTCCTTTTTTGAAAACCCAAAAGCTTTAGAAGGCACTGACTTGGTGTATTTGGAGACTTACAGTAATTCCCCTCCAGTCATTGTTAGCCCAAATTAGAAATATGTACAATATTTATTCACACTAAAACGAAAGCGTTACCATAGAATATAGAATTAGTTTGGTATCATACGCAAGGAATTTGGAGCGTCTTACTTTTTATTAAGTTTGTTCAATGTCAATTTAATTTAATTTGAATAAAGTATACCAACCTGAGCTTGGTAATATGCACCATACCACACTACACAAAACTTGATTGTTCTATCTATTACATTTAAGATAAAATTTTTATTGTTACTCTTTTAAATTATTCCTGTTTCCTGCTCATAAATATTTTCAGGTTCTTTCCTCATACTAATGTCTCTCGTGTCTTAAATATGCTTTCCATAAATGAATTTCTGTTTGAAATTTTACAGTGAATTAAATTGCAAGTAAGTGATAATTACATTTTGAAGCTTCAAAGTCAGGTTATTTCAATTTCTCTACAGAAACTGTATTGAAGAATATGGACTATGATAACTTTGGAAACCAATGATTTCTTTACATGACCAGTTGTTGTCCATACTTGTCGGCTTGTTACTCTAGAGTTAACTGTTAATAAGTGTCATAAAATTGTAGTAATGGCCTTTGTTATATATAGCTGCTACCATTTGAAAGGGGCTTTAATATTATTTTATATGTCACAAAATCCAATTCTGCCCTGTGTTTAGTTCCTAAACATGTCTAAAAAAGGCATTACTTTTCACTCCTATTCAGATAGTGACATTGGTCTGCTTTTGCCTATTGTTTCTTTTATCTTTTTTCTTTTCTCTTTATTCTGTTCTGTAAATAAATTTTAAAAGTTAAATCTCGCTATTTTTTATAAAAAGCTAAAGAAATTTTATTTGCCGTTGCTTTCACCTTTCAAAAACCTGTCTTTTCTTCTGTGTGAAAAAAGCTGTCAATGCTATCAAAGCTTTTGACACCATGCATTTTCCTGAAGCAAATATAAAAGCAGTGTATTAATTCTTGCTTTCTACTCATATTATATACACCACTATTGTTGGTAAAGACCTTTACAAAAGTTGCATTTATTTTGTTTGTTGAAAATTTACTTCTCATCCATGACACTGTGGTCACTGCTATATACACTTTCATTTGATTTTATATTTGATTTTTGATTTAGTATAGGAAAAACTCTTTTTCATAATATATTGCTGCAAAAAATGTGAATCCTTCATGCACACTTTCAAATAAGCGGGTACCTCCAAAAACACCACTTTTAAATAAGAGCACAGTGTACTAAATCGAACAATTACCATTTTATTGTTATGATACCAGAATAAGTTTTGTAAATGGAGCTAGAAAATATGAGTAAGTAATTAAGGCACATACACAGTAAAATAAACAAAGATATACGCGTGAACATTGAAAACACACTGAAGTGTAGTTAAGAATAGTTTACATAAAGCTAAAATCTTAAAAAAACAAAAGGAGCTGATATACAGAGATATAAGATTAAAGGTTTTCTTGGTTTGTTTTCATTCTTCACTTTGTTTAATCTTGATTAAGACTAGTAAAGAGGATAACAAAATATAGTCATTATTTTCCCTTTAATTATAACAGTCGTACTGTCAACATCTCCAATGATTAAAACAAGATTAATCCGCTCATTATTAAGCTAACAGTTTTACCTGAAGAATCACAGCTCAAAGTTGAAAGTTGTTTTGTTTATTTTACTTGTGTCTATTAAGGTTCTATTGTTTCATTTTCAGAAAGTCAGCTTGCTTGAAACGATATTGTACCTCTGCTGTTTTATTAAGAGATTCTGACACTATATTTTGAGGAGACAAAGCACAAAAACTCTAAAGAAATTTCTCGACGTCAACGCCACGGTAATTAATTGCTGGACAATATATAATCTTTAGATAAATATGGAAGTGGACATCAGTAAGACCTTTTTTACATTCTAAAAATGATGTTTAGAAACAGTTCCTCCTCCTGTGCTCGACTCTAGGGACGTTTTATATTCTAATGCTGAAAAATAACAAGTTAGTTGGTTAATTTAGCATAAAGTGAATCTTGTTTAATAGGTGATCCTTAAACCATTCTATTTCCAACGGTAGATTTATTTGAAGGCAAAAGTTCTAGTATATATAACTTTCCCCAATTTTCCTACTCATTGTAAATAAAACTATCCCTTTGCTAGAATATAGTTTAATAAAATAACTTAGAGCACTTTTTTAAGAATTGTTTTTCACTGCTTCTCTATTGTAATTCTTTTTCTAAATAAATATTTGAAAACATAGGCTGGTACCAGTTTGGTTGAATCGAACCATTTTATGGTCAGTAATTGATATGTTAAAATAAGAAATGATCTTATTCTATATAGAATTTTAACTATTGAATATGGAAGATCTTGTTTTTATCTCCAATTAGACCATGTGTTTAGTATTTTCTTTATAATATTCCATCCTAGTTTGTTTTTATCGCAATTTTGTTTTTCAAGTTTCTTTTGTTTTTCTGTTAATGTTGAAAGTATTATTTAATACAGCTCTCTGGTAGTCAAACTTCAGCCTTGTCTTATCAAAATTTTGAAAGGTGTAACCATAACTGATATTGTTTGGCTACCAATGCTGCTAATTGCAGTTAAAATGCACTGTTTTTCCCAAGCTTCTTCATTTCTGAGATCGCTGGCATTGAAGTGTTAAAAATTGGAAATTTATGGCAATGGAAATATTACATATCAAGAAAGAAAATATTTTCTATACATGTGTCAAAAGCTCCACAGTTTTGGAAATAAGAAATCTCTTTTGAAATGAGGGACCAGGGGCTCTTAAAATGTTTATGCAGAGATAAGCAACACGTTGATATTCCTTCTACAATATTATGAGTTTTCTTTTCGCGATTAAACAGATATTCAGAAGCAAGGGCAAAGACACACATAAAGTACATAGAACAGTCTAGCTAAATCTATAGATATTTTGTGAATAGCTTTTCATTTATATTTTAATTGCAGTTATACAATCAATCCAAATTTCTTCATTTTACCAAAGACATTGATTCTTTCTTTAAAACTTTACTCCTTTTAAATCCATTAGATAGTAATAATACAACTTTCTAACTTCATAACAACCGTTAATTTGGTACTACACCTATTTATTTGGTTATGTGGCATTGTATTTTTTTATGTACAAAAATAAAAACAAACCCTTTATCTATATTTTTTACTACTGTCCTTTATTGTTATTAGCTACGCACAAGATTACATTTCCATTTACCAAATCATGGTACGACTCCTGACAACGTTTCGGTATGAGATGACTAAGTTAGAAGAGTGAAAAGTTCCAGAAAAAAATTTATTGTAAAATACTCGAATAGTAATCTTCTTCCTCCAAATGTATGTTTTAAAGAGTTTCTCGAAGAGCAGATTTCAATCTCATCTCCTATATTAGAAAGGATATCAACAATGTCCTGTATTACCCCAGATGGTCGCCTGTCATACTGATCTAACAAAACATTTGTTGCTTTCATATCATTAGATAGTGCAGGTATATTTTTAAATGCTAGTGGCATATGGTGAAAAGTGTCCGTGTCCATATTTGCCTCATGCACCATACTTTTTTAAAAATCCGTGCTTTGTGTAGTTGCAAAGTGAATTGTGCAACTTGGTTTGCAAAACGAAATGGCTCTGCGCAAAATTATCCCAATGATCAGGAATTTCAACCTTTAATTTTTTTCTTCTCTGTCTCTTTAACAAGTCATCAAATAGGTGTCTAGGCAACACAATAAAACACATGGAATTTTGAATAGGGGGTACGAATGCACTTATTTTATGTCTTGAGTAGCAAAAATTGTATTCTATATTGTCCTGCTTTACCCCCTGTTTGTATCTAATGAGGTTGGATCGTTCAATATTACCCACTGCTATGATTCAATTAAACGTAACTTGACCATGTGGTATCTGTCAAAGTAAGATTAGCTATTTGCTAATTCATCTTCAGGTAAAATAGATGTGCAATGAATATAACCACACAAGCTATTCTTAAATAAGTAGTCACTTTTTACAAAAATACTTCATAAATAATAGACATGAAAATAATGGCTCCATATGCACTTTCTGTATGGACTTTTTTTATTCTCCGTTTACCTTAAGTTCTTTAGTATTCCCTTGTAACATAGGTTTAAAAATCTTCATAATTAACCAGATTTGTCATATCACTACTTGACCGTAGTAACATATTTTTGAGTCTGTTTTCCCATCAGCAATCCAAAATAAATATCGGGGCGGATGAAAATTTCCTTAGTTCGGAAGAAAACCATTACTTTCTGTATTGATTTATACTACCATATCGATTTTGCTAAGAATAGCTGGATCTTGTCTTCTCTTTTCTGTAAGCACCCCTACAAGGGTTAGGTCTAGTAGAATGATGTAAAATTCAAACAGTTCCTAATGAAGTAGATCTAACGTAGAGTTAGGAAATCGTGTGCAATGGCAGCCACTTTTAATATCAAAATTACACTTTGAAAACGAAAATTTGCAATATCTATAGCAATGATGATGCTCACTTAACATTTTAATTGTTGAACATTTGTTGAATTTCTTTAATATTTGTGTTTTTTTCAAGACTAGTATATTTGTATATGAACTTTGCATACAAATTATGTTCAGATTACAAACATTATTTTGACAGATACCTTTGTATCTCAGATATATGGGACATATTTAGAAAGCCACTTATCTATCAAAGACAGTAATAATACTAAGCACTAATAACTCAGTAATTTTCGAGAATCCTATTATTGTTTTCATTCTGAGAAAATTTCGTTAACAATACTTGTATAGCAAATTTTTAGAAAACACACTCTTTTTATTGAAACATTCAATCAAACTCAAATTTTCTTAGCTGGATGCGTTATTGAAGTAAAAAGTAAGGCTAACGACTTTCATACCTCAGTACGTACAGGTTTTTTGTACAGAACTAATAAACATTTTAATATAATTTAGATGAAATTTTAATGAATTTTCAAGTAGACTATGGTAAACAAAAAGCTTCTTTTATATTTGTGATACTCACAGCAGCTACGATGTAGATAAATACGGATCAATAACTTTGAAATAATTTTAGCATCAATGAAAAATTAAGGATAAAGGATTTTGTCCCAAAGTCATATTAATTTTTAGAAATCATATTATTTTGTGAAATTTGTGTGTCTAATTAATGTTGTACCTATAGAGTGATTTTCATGCAGTGCTCCTCAATGTACTATTTTTTGGTTTCTTTTGTTCTTTTCATTTTTCATGGATTTATAAAATCATTGACCAGGCCTAAAAGCGATTTACCTTTTAGCATAATTTCAAAAGTTGTACGATCGAAGAGAATGTGAAAAATGAATCCCTAAATATATCAATGAATCTTAGCAAAGTAAACTAGTTACTAGCCTTCAAAAGGGAAAGATTAAGTCAGTAGTTTCCGGAACACAAAAATGCATTTTTATTGCCAGACAATGTCGCTATCTTCTCTAAATATATTCCATTTGGTTAAACAACTAAATACAAACTTCAAAACAAATATTTAGACCAGACATTGTATTTAAAAAGATTTGATATGCAACACAAAAAAACCTCTTCTAAACTTTTTCTTTTTTTCAGCAGACTTTCCCTTTGTCAGGGGTCGTCATACAAAACGTGGCTTCTCCACCGTATTTGGTCCTGTGCATCCTCCCTCGCGAGCCCTTTCACTGCCATGTCTTAGTTTATGTTGTCTGTCCATCTGTGTTTCGGTCGCCCTCGTCTTCTTTTCCCTGGTAGCTCCATTTGCATGCACTTCCTTCCTACATACTGCTCATCTCTTCTTTCCACATGCCCGAACCACCTTAGTCGGTACTCCTACATCTTCTTGAAGGCTTTCGTCATGCCCAATTTTCTTCTGATCTTTTCATTCCTGACCTTGTCTCTTCTGGATACACCCCTTTCCCAGCGCAGCATTCGCATCTCTGCCACACCAAAGCAGCTTTATTGGCGTTTGGTGAGAGGCATCGTTTCCATCCCGTACATCATTGCCGGTCGAACCAATGTCTTGTACACCTTACCCTTTTGTTTGACTGGCACATGTTTGTTGCACAAAACACCAGTCGCTTTTCTCCAGCTTGAATTCGCTTTTTCATTTCCTTGTCACTCCCTCCATCGCTTTGGATCGTTGAACCAAGGTACTTGAATTCCTCAACTTCGGGTACATCCTCCTCAGTAGTTTTAATTGGTGGTAGGTTTGATGCACATATACTCAGGTTTTTTAAAATTTTGGCATCTTGGTCCAGCCGAGTACCAGCGAAATAGCTATCGACCAATGCGATATTCAAATTTTGTAACACTAATATTTTATTTAAATAGCTTGTCCATCTCTCAGGTTTTTTTTGTTCATGTAATTTCAATGAGAACAATAATTTTAACAATTAATTTTTTACAAATAAATTATAATACAGGGTACATATAAAGAAATTAAGAAATTTAAATAATACGCATAAAAGGCTATGAATAAAAAAAGATAGAGTCTCATACCTAATCAAGGAATTAAAAATCAATGCTTTGAAATTCTAACGCTTCTTTCTGCTAGGGACACTTCAAGGTATATTCATGTTGTTGCCATAATTTAACTTTTCCACTAATTTTTCTTATTTATGATTTTTGAACTCAATGCATTTGAAGTGCACTCCAAACGTTTCTTTTATTAGTACGCATCAAGTAATTTATTAGGATGTGCTGTGTACAATCATCTTTGTGTATGATTTCTTTTTACACCTTCTCTTTTCTTGCAAGTACCAGTAACAAAATATGGAAAATCTGGCAAAAATTATACCTACCATGATGTTTTCGTTCACAGAAGAAGCCGATAGCAAATCGGGCTGACAACGAAGGTCAGAAGGTCAGGTCAACTGTTGCGTTTGTGGCTAGCACAGAAAATGAGAATAAAATTCTTTTTATAGGTAATTTAAAAAAGGCATTTGCACATCAACTACCGCACAACAACAAATAAAAAGCACATTGTGATGCGTTATCTTTTCAAGTTTTAAATAGAAAAAAGGAGGCTCAATTGGCTGGCTGATTTACTTATTGACCACTGTATAAAATCAGTTACAACATAGAACGAACACAAATGAAAAGATGTTGTATTAATAGTATATTACTGACTTTTCTGTTGTTATTAAAATTAATATCCTTCACTTTTAAAGATGTCTTTTACCTTCCTCCGACTTCTCCAGCTTTTTAACTAAAAATCTCTACATCTTTGTAGTTGGTGTATTGAATTATTTATTTAGCTCCCCATTATAGTATAGTAAAGCTAGTTTTGCTTTTGATTCATGGATAAAGTATATAAAAGAACCGGGCATACTCTCATTACCCTATGGAAATTTTCATTATTATACCAAATATTTGCTTGGTAACGTAAAGTAGGTGGTAGCTACTAATATCACGGAAAGTCCCATTCTTAAGGCTCATGTCCTTTTAAAGTACATTTCTTGTGGAATTCAACTTCTTTCTCATCTGCTCTGCATTAAACATGCATGGAGCTTTATAATCAACTTCATATGTATGAGGTCGACCCAACTCTGCAAGATTAATGGGGCTATAAAATGACAAAGAAGAAGAAATTACATATATGACTAGCTATGAATAACCTTTTGAGTCTACTTAGGCGGACTAATTAGACTGAATTGAAATACTATTTTGAACTTAGTTTCTTGGATTATTATAGCGAACTTGTTTTTCAAAGAACTGCTTTTGCAAAATGAAAAACAAATGACATGTTATGCAGTGATTGTGATGAGCGATAGCGATTTTTCTTTCCCTCTTCCTGGTCGAAAATACAACTTCTTTAGTTAAATTTGTAAGAATTGTGTTTTTTACTTGTCTGAATGTCTATTGGTTATTGTGCATATTAACACTGAAAAAGCACATTTTAACATCCATCCTGTTAGGATATGATGTATCTGATACTGAATTCATTCGCTGCTGATTGGTTCCATTTATAAAACGTGGTCTTCGAGGTAATACTTATAGCTTAAAGGAGCTTATAGCTTAAATCATTATTAAAGAAAATAATGCTGATTACTGTTGATCTGGGAAGTAGACGAATTATTGTGTAGATAAAAATTCGGACAGAAAAACAAAGTTTATCTTAGAATGACGAGATATTTCTTTGGTACAGCAACATAAGAAATATATCCACAAGGGATTAATGTCCAGGAATTTATATCTGATAGCTAACTATTGGATGCTCAGCATCTAATATATAATATGCTACTCTATACAGCAGTAATGTAAGGACATAAAAATTATGGTCGCTTGTTGGCTGCAGAAAATATTTAGAATGTTGAAAACTAGTATGGATCGCTAAGAAATGTAGAAGATTTAAAAATCAAATCATTTTTGGAGAAATCAATGTCTTTTTATTGGAGAAATGTACCACAGGAATAGGTATTATAAAAAATAATTGCTGTCAAAATGTATTGAAAAGTATAGAGGTATTTTTCTTTTATGCCATTAGATAACAACTGACAATGTAATACGCTGACCCTTCAGAAGCTGAGAACGAAAATGCACGGTAACTTACAAAGATGAAACCAAAGTATGTTGATTTTATCGGGTTTTGTTTAAGGAAGAGGCTGTGATCTATCTTGAAGACAGTAAGTGTTCATTTTTGAATACATTCTCTTACATAATTTAAAAAGAAAGCCAGGCACTAAAACCATTCATATGCCTTTTAATTGCTTAACATTCAATATGAATGTATTTTTCCTATATTGATTACTTTCATTTTCGCTTATACCAACTAATTTTGTATTAGTATATCTCCTTCCACGGTTCCTTAAATTAAGTGTGTTTTTGATGATCCCCTTGGACATCACCTGGCTTTCACAGTAGAGTTATATCAGGTTTGTTATACTTTCGTCTTTACACTGTTTTCTTTTACATGCAAGAATTGTTGTAAGAGAAAAAAAGACAAGGGAATATGTCTAGTGTTACTATTAACTGACGGTAGTATTTTTTGTTTCGGAAATATACTTAAAGAGGTAAAATAAGTATGAACTTAATTAGTTGGGACTTCATTCAGTGTAGACTCATATTACATAGTTGATACTTTTTAAAAGTAACTTCTGCCATTTGTAAGTCACACTAGTTACTGCTTCATTTTGAATAATGCAGAGAATAGGATGTTGGCTTTCAGAGTAAATTATTTTTCTTTTGACGATTTTCAGTTAAGAACAAATACGTAAACCATACTCATACACACACATACACACACATATATATATACATATAATATTGTTTACATATATATTTATATCTGCTTATAAGTGTGTATATATTATGTATGTTATACTACATAATTGTTTTTACTTATTTTGGTTTCTTCGAGTAAAGGCTGGTTACTCCTAAATACAAGAGAGAGTCAAGTATGAATTTGGCAACAGTATTTGAGTTAGGTGGGTTATTTGACATATTTCATACAATACTGAAGAGTTACCTTTTTCTGTGACAGACTATGCCACTTTTTCCATGCAGTTTTTAAATAACCAGCATAAACTGATTTTTTTATCTGCCTTTTTTACACTTGATGCTTGTAATTTTAAATCATAAATCTTTTCTCTCAGGTATCCAAGTGACTTTTGCAAATCATGTTTTTCTTTCATACAACTTTCCATATCAACTTTTAACTGGGATGTTTGATCTTTCTTTCCACATATACTTTCCAACAATTTCTTATTCTCAAAAAGTAAATTTTTCCTTTCATTTTCCAGCACTCCACGAGATTCTAATGCAAGTTTGACTTCGTACGATATTTTTTCTGATTCGTTTACACAATTAGAATTTTCATTCAATAATTCCCGTAAAGATAGTTCGATATCATTTTCCTTAGAAGTGAGAATTTCAACATAATCTCTGCAGATTTCTATATTTTTCTTAAAGTTCTGAATTTCAAGTATGTCATTGTATATAATATCTCTTATTGAATACAGTAGCACCCAGAATTCTTGGTGTAATTGTTCACTGTCGACTGAAGTAAAACATTTCTTGTCCTCTCCATAGCTAAAATGCGAGTCCAGTCTTATGTTGTGTTTTAGATTACTGTTCTTTGATGACATATTTACAAAGCCGAGTCTTCTTGTTTACATTAGAATAATAATAGTCCTGTATATTATACCAAAAATTGCAGAAAAAAACCGACTTTTCATTTTAGGTAAGACTGATACCATTTGTATTTTTACTAAAGCCATCAATGCAAAGTATCTTTAAATCACCACCTACAAAAAAAATCAGAATTAAAAAAAAATTTCGCGAGACAAAGTGCTTTAATTTATTTAAATACTATATGTTCCCAGATAACATAAATCAGCTACATGTTATTTTTTTTTTCTCGTGGGTGAGGGCTGCAACTCTTACAGCAGATGAAACTAATAGCTTGGTTAAATTTTGTTTACTGTTGCTCTGTTAAAAAAGGAAAGAGAACTAAGATAGAAGCAATGCAGCTGAAATATAGTTTTATCAGAATATATTATGAAAAAGTTAAATCACCTAGTTTAAAGAAACCTTTGAAAAGGTCTAGGGAGAAAAACTCCCTATACACCCAAATTTAAAATCAACCATAAGACGAGTGCAGCATTGTACCAATATCAATGTACCTGTTTTTTCAAATCGTCCGGATCTTTGCATGATAGATAACGATGATGATGACGCACCAAAGGGTGAATCAACTGGAAATTATGATTGCCAAGATGAAGACTATGTAATAGAATTAGAACCTCCACAATTCTTTTCGCAATCAGACTTGAATGACTTGGTACAATATCTTTCCCTCACAAAAGAGTCATCTGAGCTTCCAGCTTCTAGGCTTAAAGAAAAAATCTCCTACTTCCAGGGACAAAAATTTCCTTCTATAGGACTACAGAGAGAAAGCTTTTGAAATACTTTGACAGTAAAGGAAACTTTATGTATTGCAATAATATCCCATATCTTCTTAATGCAATGGGAATAGTCCAGTATAATCCAGAAAATTGGAGACTGTTCATTGATAGTTCCAAGCAAGCTTGAAGTGTGTGCTTTTACATAATGGAAATAAGTATAGTTCAATCCCAGTTGTTCATTTGGTCAGTGGAAGGGAGACATACGAGAGCATCAAAGTCGTTTTGGAGCTGATTAGGTACACTGAACATCAATGGATCATATGTATTGATCCAAAAGTGGTTTGTTTTCTTCTTGATCAACAGCGTGGCTACACAAAGTACCCATGCTTTCTTCGTCTTTGGGATAGCAGAGCCAGACAAAAGCATTGGATGCAGAAAGAGTGGCCAATTAGAAAGGAAATAAAAGTTGGAGATAAAAATATTACAAATGTGCCATTAGTTGATTGGAAAGAGATAGTATTTCCACCACTTCATATAAAACTTGGTCTTATCAAGCAATTTGTCAAACCTTTGTACAAAGTAGGAAACTGTTTCCAGTACGTCAAAGCTGCCTTTCCAAGTGTAAGCGAAGAAAAATTCAAAGCAGGGATATTTGATGAACCTCAAATTAGAAAACTGATCAAGGACTCTAATTTCATTTTATCTATGAATGATGTGGAAGCAAATGCATGGAAAGCATTTGTTAGTGTTGTCATAAATTTCTTAGGTAATAGGAAACAGGATGATTACATTACTTTGGTGGACAATTTACTCAAAAGCTTTTATGCACTTGGATATAACATAACTATAAAATCATAATAAGTGTTTTTAAAAATAATTAACCTTCACATTCGTCATAACACTCATCATTAAAAGATTTGGCTTTTTGCCTAAACTCGTTTTCTTAACACAAGTAATTTGTCAGCTTTAAAAATTATTTCACTCCACAATTTGATTTGCAAAAGTATTATCTTTTGGTTTTCTTCCTCCTTGGTTATTGCCTTAAAAGGTCCAGAATTTCTTTCAAAACCCATCGTCTTTTCAATTCTGGCATTAATGCTCAAGAAAAGGAAAGAAACGCAAGCAGATTTAAAGTTAAACTCCTCTATTTCAAATGTATATTTTAAATATCTTTTTCTAAGTTCTAGTTAATCAAAGGTTTTTAGTTCCATAATGGGCAGATAAATAAAATAATAAGTAGGAATAAAATTGTACACATCTAGTAGAGAGCATCAAATTTACAAACAAGTAGGGATACGCATTAGAATTTGATAAATACGCTGTTAATATTCACGGACACCAACATTTAACTGGACATATTCCAAATATATTTAGAAAAAATAAAGACTTACACTGTCGACCTCATAAAACGTTTGGTTCGTCGTGGTGTCAACGTACTCTTTTAACAGATTGTCGTTAGAAAGACGTGAAATTATGCAAATGGTTTTAAGTAATGTTTACCTTAAAAATGTATAGGAGAAAATTATTTTGTATTTTTTTGTAGACTAACAAACCCAAATACGATAGTTGCTATCTCATGAAGATTTTTTAAAAGTAAATCTTTTACACTTGGGTTAAAAAGTCTAATTTTTCAATTAAATTTAATGTAGTCCGAAGTACAGGAACCCAAATTCATAACAAATCACGCAGTTTCTTTTTGACAACCAGGTTTTATAAAAAGCTAGTGGCAACAGGGAGCCAGCAAAATACACGTTTATTGAAAATGGGAAAAGAGCATCTACAATCAATGAAAGATGAATCTGTAATATACTCAGAATAATCAGAAGTAAGATTATGGAACAAGGAAAGTGGTTCGACAGACTGAGTGTTCATTCAACAGATTAATTTGTTAGGCTTTAATCCCATAAATTGAATCTCGAGACTTTTATATTCTGAGAGAAAATCCTGGCCAGCTATTATATATGTCCACAACTTTTTAAGTACAGCTAGTTTAGTATTTTTCTAAACAGTTCCATTAAAGTCGAGATTAATAAAACAGTTCCGAGTATATAAACTTTAATTGAAGAGTCTGCCATACTTACTGAACATTTATGTCCGTGTAACGTAAACTCTAGATTTTGGACAACACTGCTCCTAATGAAACTCTGAGTGTCAATTAACATGTTAAAGAAATTGTTGTTTAGTTTCACCTTAACGACAGCTTTACAAAGACTGTCACGGAAATGCGTATTAGAAGAACTAAGCGAAGGATACAGCCATGCTGCATCCGATTTGTTATTTGTTTGTCGTTCTTGAGGGCGTGACTCACAAACTTCAAAGCAGTGGCCTAACTTTCCATAAGTTTACCCAGCCAATTTCAGAATAACTTTAGCAAATAGTGCAAAGACTGCATCTTCCTGGCTGTGGTTTAAAGTCCCGTAAAGCCCAAAACCTTTCTCATTCTCAAGTGCGATTGCGGAGGTTCAAAAATTGGCAGAGAAATGAATACGCATGATAAGAGATACTCTACCTTATGTCATTTCCTGAATTAAAAAGTGTGACAACTAAAGAAATAAAGTTACAAAGTACAGTAGATATCAGACTCCTATTGCACTTAAAACATCTTTGAAATTGTAAGACGATGTTAAAGTGCTGATCCTTCTAAATATATTTTGTTGGGGAAATCACTCTTATCACAATGTAGGCAATATAATCCAGCATTGTGAGGCTAAATACCTCCTTCAATTATTCATTTAAATAGCATGGTTATATAGGGTGAGGTATTTGTTTGTAGCTCGTCTTGTTTATCAAGGGGATATTGGTGGTGGAATTCTTGGCCCCACTTATATATTTTTCATAAATCAGGCGAAATGGGCGATCAATTGTTTTTATAATTTTATTTTCTTAATATTCCATGATTTATAAGCTCTGCAGATCTATTGCCAGTCTCGTTTCGTTTTGTTTCTTAACACATCATTTGGCATTTTGTTCCTTTATCATGGGTATTTTTCATGTTCTACTAGTATTTTGACTGTGTTTTGTTGTTGTTTGCTTTTCTTGTTTAATCGAAAATGTTATTTTAGTTACCATTTACTCTGTGCATATTTTAATCCTAGGTACTAGTATGAGGCATGTTGAGTGCATGGTCATCCATCTTTTTGAAAATAAAGTTTTAACATACACTTTCAACTGTATGTAAGCTGTAAGGATTCTTAAAGGTTTCTTTCACTTGAATGATGTTTATAGGTTAATTAATACTGTTTGGGACCTGGAGAGTATCGGATGAAGTCAATGAAAATAATGTTGAATGATAACGAATGACATTTTTAGTAGGATATATATATATATATATATAGTAATATTAGTAAAGTTATATATATATATATATAAAATCGAATTCAGAGTATTTATGCCCCGTATCGTGTTTGTAAGACCTAGTCTGGTCTACCAACGTAACACACTGAAAAGAAACTTATTACAATTTTAACTATTTAATATACTTAATTTAGTAAATTGATTCAAAACTTGTTTTTCCTATTTATACACCCAAGTCCGGTCTAGTGATAAACAGAAATAATTGTTTGTACTTTGGTCGAGTAAAAACTCTTCCTCGCTTATTTCACAATAACTTTACTAAATAAAAAGTAAAATTTCATTAGGAAAAGCTTTAAAAGATTTTATTTTTCTACTTACAGATATTTAAGGAACCAGTACCTGGGATTACCTTTCTTCATATTCACTCCATCAAATATTTAAAGACAATGTTTGACTGTCGATATGAATAGTCCTAGATTCTATCGAACATGCAGATCGTTCGACTACCTGATTCGAACTATAAAAATAACAGCTTAAGAAGAACATTAGGATAATGTTAAGCGCATGTGCTTTAATTACACATATGACATCATCACATCTGCAAGAATAAGGTAGATAACATGTGTTTACAGTTCCCAAAAGCAAAATCCTTGAATGCACTTTTTAAAAAGAAGTTTGGAATCCAGAAGGATCTTTGTAACTGTTATCTTTATTGTCTTGCAAACTTTCAATGGTTGAGCTTAGTTGATACCTGCATCAGTTTCAATTAACTTTCAATTAGTTATCTTATGCACGGATTTGTATTTCCTCCCCTATCTGTAATCACTGACCGGATTCGTAGTCCGTTTGAAGAAAAATTTTAATCCAGGAAGCTGCCCCGTTTAGTAATCCATTCTCCAGTTTGTATTCTATCCCTCTCTGTACTGTTTACCCAAATTGTTAATAACAATTACCAGTTTCACCTTATGCTATATAGGACTGTGACGTCAACATTGAAAAAATTTGACACGTCGGTCATTTTTGGTACAGTTTGGTTCCAAAATTCGAAAGTGCTTTAAATCCTATGAAATTTGTAGCTGACTCTACCTTTAATGACATTTATACAACTATGTGTATTTAAAAAATCCTCTATCGGTGCCACGTAACAGAATTTAATAGCTTTAACATTTTTCCTTTTATTAAATCAGAGATGAGGTAGCAATTTTGTATTTTCTTTAAACAACTTTTTGCTCTACAGTGAATAAAAATATGACTTTTCAATAACGATATGTCTAGCGACACTTTGATTTACACCAAAGATTTCAAAATACTCATACAGTTTGTATATCAAAAATTGAAACAAATGTGATTACAACGACTTTTATTTGTGTTTGGTATAAATTAGCAACATGTTAACCTAAAGGAAATATGTGTTGGTGGGATGAAAAACATTACCGAATAACAGAGAACATTTACTTTTTTTTGACTTGCGCAGTGCACTCTTCAGAAACTCACTTTACCAATTGCTATGTTCGTCCTATGTATAAAGTGTATTAAAGAAACTTCTCCATTAATTTCATGGAAAGAAGTGGAATTAATATTGATTGTTCGCTAAAGTGAAAATGAGTATTGGTAAACAAGCTCAGGGGAATGTATTTGCAAGCTTGTTTTGAGATTCTGGTATCCTGAAAGAAACACCTCGCATTAAAGGAAAACTTTCGACCGATTAAGAGAAATGCAAAAGTACGAGCTTCTGTCTCACTCCACACCTCCATGCATCAGTGCAAAAAACGTCCTAGCTGAGCTTGCTACTTACGTCCAGTGTTCCTGTAATGTATCATTACAAAAATAACAAAACTAAAAGCGTATTTACATGCTAAGACAACTTGAATATCAACCAATAATATCAATTTAATCAGTCGTACTCCTAAAGTTTCCTATTTTTCCAGAAAAAGATTATTAACTGTATCCCATTAATATCTTTTCCTTTGATATCACAAGTTATCCCGTGTCCCAAATAGAAGAAACTGGGGAACCTTGTCAGTAACCTGAAAGAACTGTCAAGCACCTGGAGAAGACAAATATTCCAACCCAGCGGGTCCCCATGTGACGGATAGGGGAATGCCCCATAATGGGATAGCTGCGAATATTTAATAAGCAGCCCCGGACCAATTCAAGGGAGCCCCTTTGGCAAGGCCGAGTACCCATAAGCCACCCTACTAGGGTCACAGAGAAACCGTGGAGGGCAGCATGGTGGATGTTGATATCAGTCGAAGAATAGGAACTACCTATCAACGGTAATATCCACAAGACGTTGAACACAACTTCAAGGTCACCCAGCTCAGTTAGGTACTCACTGCTCATACCTGAGATGGATCATCACGTCAAAGTTCAGTGAAAAAGAGTGATCCAACCCGGCGTCCTGACAAGGCTTGCCTTCTCCAGGACCCACATCTTCACATCTCAATATGCCTTACAAAACCAGAAAGAATTATACTGGATCGGTCGCCGCTCAGGTTAATAAGGACCGCGTGTCTGCTGAAGGTAGTCCGACAGACACGACAATGTCACTATTGGTGCCAAAATTAGAATAATGTCACTCAACATTGAGTGGATATCAATGGCCAAATGTGAATACCTAACACACCTTCTAAAGAAACACGACGTGGATGTAGTCCTCATCCACGAGACTTACCTAAACGACAATGCTGCACCATCAAAGTACTCTATCAATGGCTATTCTGTCATTAACAGACTGAATCACGAAAACTATGGCATTATAATCTATGCAAGAGCAACAGACCTAGTAGCAGATAAAGGAGGACATACAGAGGAAAATGGCACTCAAAGATCAGCCATTCAACTTGGTGACACTAAAATAACCCACTTCAACAAACCACCCAATCAAAATTGACTCTCACCACCCCAGGAAGATGCAAACCACCCCTCCATCATCACTGGAGAAGTTTAACAGCCAATATTCTGACTGGGGATACATAAAAAACAATCAATCGGGTATTGAAGTCAGTGGTTGGGCCAATCGCTTAGATTAGTAGGAGCAGACAGAATAGCAAAAGAAATTAAACAAAGAGGCCAACACATACCAAACCACCAATTTGAGAAGACAATAAGAAAAGAATACAAAAGGATCTTCAACGCCTTACCAAAACAAAGTTCATTCCTCTCCATCCCAGTCACCCAGGAGGAAATTAAAGGAGCCCTAAAGAATGTAAAAAATGGAAAAGCAGCTGGCATAGATGGTATATATCCAGATATGCTCACCCATCTCGGACCAAAAGCAATCAACTGGTTAGCAAATACCATGACTGACATAATAGAAAAGGGAACGTATCCACAACAATAGAAACATGCGATAGTCATTGCCATCCTCAAACCCGGGAAACCAGCTAAAGAACCGACTAGCTATCGACCAATATCACTTCTTTGTTGCCTATATAGGTTACTCGAAAAAATCATTCCTTCAAAAATCACCCCATACATAGACAATCACATATCACATCAACAAGCAAGCTCCGGACCACACAGAAGCACTACAGAACAAGTTCTGGCACTGACATCATCCATTGAATCTGGATTCGAAAAAAAGTTAAAGACAGGTGCAGTCTTCATAGACCTCTCAGCAGCATACGACACTGTGTGGACAGGGGGCCTTATGGTAAAAGTGGCAAAGATAATACCATGCAGAAAGGTATTGAAACTCCTCTCAACTATGACTAGCTCAAGAAAATTTCATGTCGTACTTGGAGGAGACAAAAGCAAATCAAGGAAAATAAAAAATGGCGTTCCTCAGGGGTCAGTCATCGCACCAACTCTATTCAATGTATATATAAATGACATGCCTGTCAGCCAATCCCTCCAACTTAGCTATGCGGATGACTGGGTACAGGCCCAGCAATCAAACAACTGGAATATAATTGAATAATCTCTTAGCGAAGAAACAACACAGCTTAAAAAATATTTTGAGCAATGGTACTTAAAAATGAACACCACCAAATCAGTATCTGCTACATTCCATCTAGATAACAGACAAGCTACAAAGACCCTTGAAATCAACGTCGACGGAAAAATCCTTCCAACTGACACAAACCCAAAGTACCTTGGTGTTACTCTTGACAGACAATTGAACTACAAAACACACCTGAACGGAACAGCAAACAAAATAGCAAAACCCAACTGTCTCCTTAGAAAACTGGCTAGCACCTCTTGGGTAGCGTCACAACAAGTACTTAGAACGTCCGCTCTAGCACTCTATTATAGTGTTGGAGAGTACTGTGCCCCAGTATGGTCAAGACGTCCTCATGCAAAAAAGATAGATGTAAAATTTAGAGAATCCATGAGGATAATTACAGGATGCCTAAAGTCAACGCCAATACAGTGGCTCCCAACACTAAGTCACATTGCACCACCAGAAGTCAGGAGAGAAAGTGCCAATCAAAAGTTCATTATAAAATTAAAGAAAACAACAGACAACACCCCTGTCAAAGACATTGTTAGCCACGCCCCCAAAACAACGAGATTAAAATCCAGAATAGCTTTCTATCAGTCAGAAATTAAGAGCTACAACATGACAGAGGCATGGAGAGACTGGTGGTTTGCGAACACACCATCAGGAGGAGAAATTATTAAAGACCCTACTGAAAGACTAACAGGCTTCCAGAATAACACCAGAAAACAATGGGTCTCCTCAAACCGACTGCTGACAGGCCATGGCAGAACATCAGCCAACATGTACAAATGGCGACTAAAAGACACTGCAGACTGTCCCCACTGCAGTGGAACCCAGAAGACTGCAAAACATATCGTCCTCCAGTGCCCAACAACCAGACTGGAGGGAGGTTTTGACACCGTCCTCAACTGTGATGAGGAATTCGGAACCTGGCCAAAGAGACATGATGTGGAGATGTAGCCGTACGCTACTACTAATAATAGAAGAAAGAACTATTTGCTTCGTCCAGTAACAAACCACATGCCGAGCCAAAGTTTCTAACAAGATATTCCATGCTTACTTTGATTTCACCGTTTCTTTTGGGTTTAGGCAAGGAATTATGAGATATATGCGAGGAGAGTAGAAGAGCTATTATCATGTCACAGGTTTAAAAATTCTGGTTGACAATTCACGGTTTTTATGAAATTTTGAAATTTGCAAGGTTAACGTTTCCAATCTTCTCTGCGTGTGCATTACCTCCGGATTGTTTTGGTACTCAAAGATATTTAAGTGTTTTTCCTTATCGTTCTGTATCAGGATTTGTTGGCTCCCTATATCGTTCTTGTCACCTTTTCGGTGTGGTTGATTCATTACATTCTTTTCTCCCGTGTCCTCTGTATTAATTTAATTTTTTTTTCAATTATTGCCAAACAAACATAGTGATCACATTGCCTTTCAGCAAAATGGCCCAATATGGCTATTTTTAAGAAGATAAACCCATACCACCGTTTCCTGGTGTTAAGGCAAAGTCACTTCCTATCTTTAAAAGACTAAAGACTTCCCTAAGTGTAGTTTCACCTCCGCTTGACCTGGCAATATTCATTTCAGGTAGGTACTGCTTCCAAAGAAGGGTTGACGAAATGGCTGCTTGGTTGGTAACTTACAACTTCCCCCTTAGCGTTTCTGAAATCTGAAAACAGCCAAAGTTCAGAACTGAATTGGGAAAAGCCAGAAATTGGCAATTTTAATCAGTTTTTGGATCGCAGGATACTAAAATCCTTTATTGGCAATTTGACCCATATCCGAATTTTTTTAACAGAGAGATTTTTGTTATTGTTTCCTCTTTCTTTACCCTTATTTTCTTTCAATATTTTTTAACCATCGGAAATGTCTTCCACCTTTACCCTATTTCTAGAATACGCCTTAGAGTTTGGTGATTTATACATAACTTGATAAGTATAATCTTTTCAAGATTTTGTTGTCCTCCCATATGAAAACCTTTAACTCTTAGCAATTTTCCCACGTTTTTTACCAATATCACCAAGGATTTTTCACCGACACTATTTGTCTTGGATAAGTTCTTTCTAGCATGTTTCTCAAACATTGATTTTGTCATAGGTTCATTTGCTCCCCTCTCCAAACTTCATCAAATCTTAGCTCCTTCAGTTTGCTGTTAAAACTTAGCTTATGTAAGTTTTACTATGAATACATTTTTTATATTTACTCCATAGATTTTCACCTCCTTAAACAATTCATTAAGCTTTCTGCCATAATAGATTTCATACAGCGATTTCCACGAAAACTCTTCTTTTTTCTGTATTGATCATTTCATATAGTCAGGCAAATTTCTCTTCTATCCTTTTTTATGAATATGTATATATATATATATAAATCCAGTATAGCATACAAAATAACTAGACAAATTTAGCAGTTACTACTAGTTTCATATTTTCTTAACAATCTTCAAACTGCAATGAATTACTACAACATTTCGTGTATTATAAAGATGCATCTTTATAATACACGAAATGTTGTAGTAATTCATTGCAGTTTGAAGATTGTTAAGAAAATATGAAACTAGTAGTAACTGCTAAATTTGTCTAGTTATTTTGTATGCTANGTATATTTTACTAATATTATTATTTATATATATATATGTATAATATTGTAATATATTTTACCATGTTAAACATAACGACGGCTTTGAAACGTGCCCTGAGCTTTGCGATTATAAGGACAGCACCTAATATTTTGATTTTTTAAAATATACTTTGAATGTGTTTCTTAAATTTGCATCCATTATTCCAATAAGATGTTTCTGGAAAGCCAAGTACTTTGTTGTTTTCTTCTTACATGGTTACTCTTTTTACCTTCAAGAGAAGCAAGCCAGTGGAAACAAGTGAATATTCCCAGATAGAATAATACGACAGAAATATTTTCCTTGGTGCTCAACTCTCATACTACTTATATCCACTAAACCTACTTGCTGTTTTCTTTAACTTTTTTTTACTTTTATTGGCTATGGCTTAGTTTTGGTGGTAAAAACGCTAAACTTCTTTGGTTTTTTTGTTGCTTTTGGCCCACTTCAATAGCTGCATCTTATATAAATCCTGTTACCGTTAACCGTCCTTAATGAATCTTTTTGTAACCCACAGATGTACATTTACTTTTTTCCCCACAATTATATTGGCTTCGGTACCTTTTAAAACCTATAAATAACTTTTGAAGAGATTAAAATTGAATAAAATAATTATCAGGATTTTCATTTAGTAAAAAGTACACTTTTTTATCAGGAAACGTGTTCCTAAGGACTGAAAATAAGATCTGGATAAAAATATTAAGCAGCTCTCGCTTTAGCTAGTTAACTCACATTTTTCCACAACAGAGACTAATAACGGGAGTAAGAATTGTTAAAATTGCCCCCTTTAAAGCTCTCACTAATTAAATTTAGTACTTACTATTTTATGGTCATAAAGTAACACCATTATTTTTAGGTATTTTGATGTTCCAGCTATTAAAGAAAGTACTAGTTCTCGCTGAATTTACAAAATTGATTTAACCACAAAAAGCAGGGACGAAAAGTACAAAGCCAACAAACAATAGCGTTTGTTGAATAGTGTATTATTTAGGTAGTAAGACATTTGGAGAAATAATAAAGATATTTCCTATCTGAAAAGCTATGTTAGTGTAGTTTATAGTGTTTTCTTAAAATGATATCCTTTGCTCTCCACTTGTTCATCTTTCCATGAGATGTTCAGCTTTCTCATTACTTCATTTTATTTATATACGAAAATACGGTTTTACCCAACGTTATACCAAATTATCTCCTAATTTGGAAAAAAAAATCTAGATTTTGCAATTAACAGACACTTCCTGAAAAATAATCTGTTTTCATTGACATGTCAGAAGCTGAACTTTTTACACCTTTGTCTTTCCCATCCTCCTGGAATGTTTCGTCCCCGTCTTTAAGAAAACAAGTGAACCCTCTGATTGAGACATAATTCGTCTTATAAGTCCTCTTTCTGTCATTAGTAAGATCTTTGAATGGCTTACCAACAATGTATTGATCTGGATTTTTGTAGAGCCTAGCCTTTTTCGTTAGTAATTTATATAGATTTGGATGAGTTACAACTTTCTAGTGATCACAACTTTTGGTAGTAACCACGGTAAGTATCTGTAAGTTTACAGATTTATTTAGGCATTTAGGTCTGGTGAAAGAGGTATTATAGCTGTGGATATATATATATATATATGTATATATATGTATATATATGTATATGTCCCTCAAAATCCAACTCCACTTCCACGCAGTGAGGGATGGGCAACATCAAGGATGGCCAACGGAGCTCTGGTAAAACTATGAGGGCTAATCACCCCATGGTGGATGACAAAGATTACAACAACCACATTAAATCAAAATTCAAATCTAAACGAGATAGGAGCTGCTCTCACTGATCGAAGTCAAATGACGTTCAACAGGCAAACCGAAAGGACCTGTTCAACTGATAGAGTACCTAAGCTGAAATCTCGACAATCCCTAAAATTTGCAACCTACAATGTCCGCACTTTATCAAGACCAGGAAGACTTCACCAGCTTATAACTGGTTGTAAGACTTTTGACATAGACGTTATTGCCATCCAAGAACACCGATGGAAAACTAAC
>RDPX01000245.1:52057-102011 GCA_003991215.1 Morbakka virulenta
TTAGTAGAAATCTCAGAGAACAAAAGTCTGGAAGTCGTCGATGACTTTAAATACCTTGGTGCCCACTTAGCTGACTGCCATACGGACTTAAAAAGACGAAAAGGATTGGCCTGGAGTCAGTTCTGGAAACTAGCAACAATCTGGAAATCAAAAGACATCTCCCTGGCAGTGAAGTTACACCTCTTCGATTCACTTATAGTCTCCATTATTTTCTACAACTCTGAAACATGGGTTACAACCAAAGCAATGAAGAAAGAAATCGACTCCTTTGGAACAAGTTGTTACCGGTTCATCCTTGGGATTAGAAGAATAGACAGAGTAAGAAACGATGAAATACTCAGACGTGTAAAGAGAGGTAATTTGAGCGATAAAATGTTCCAACGTCAGCTGAGATCGCTAGGGCATTGGATAAGGAAGGATGATATCATAAGTAGATTCGCTTTGTTCGAGCATTTACAAGAAAGAAACCGACGAGGAAGACCTAGGCTAAACTTTATCAAGCACATACAAAATATCACCATGCTGACGCCTGAAGAACTCAGAAGAAGAGCCCTGGATAGAAGAGGATGGAGAAGAGATGTGGTCGGGAGGTTTGACTTACAACCTCCAGGCTGAAATAATAATAATAATATATGTATATATATATATATAAATATATATATATATATAAGATATAAGGCATTTGGTAAGGACTCTTGCCAACTTTCTTCAATAGCTTTCTGGTTGTAGTTTTGGTGAAAAGGTCTTTCGTATCATGCAATCCGTTCTCAAATCGGATAAAATAAGCATTTCATTACTATTAGCGTTCCTCAATGTCTTTTGGTCGATGCAACTATTTCCCGTTCGATAATTGTCATCTTTCTGGCAACGTGCTTGGCTTCTTCGACATTTGTACTTGAGGCACTACCTAGTTCTCAGCATTGACTACAGGTCAGGAGCGTGAACAAGTCAAATTTGCCGAAGATTTGGAGAATGATCTTCATGCTGTTAAGGGATAGGGAGAGAATTGGCTGTGTTTTATAATTCCAGGTGTAGTGTTCACGGTTATTAATCAGTCAATTATTGTTTATATCCTTGTGAGAGATTAGTTTCAGTGGAAGATTACTTTGTATGCCGGATGCTTAACTCCCTTGTCTAGAAATTTTGAGATACTAAATTGAAGACGAAGATTTAAATTGGCAGTTTTACAGTATGGCAACTAGTTTACCACAGTTTCCTGCTTTTGATACTAATGCAGAACCAGCCTTACTCGGAATAACTTGGAAGAAATGGGTACAAATTTGGAAAATTGGTTGGTTGCTCTTGATGTCAAGGACAAATGTACACAGAAAACTTTACTGTTACATTTTAGTGAAGCAGGTTCCTGTGCCATTTACTACACTCTTGAAATGGATAAGGACACAGACTACAAGCATATGAAAACCAAGTTCAAAAAAGCTCAAAATAGCTTAAAATAGCTCAAAATAGAAATAAAGGACCACATAGTGGGAAAATCTTTATCAGAAAGGCTATGGGTTAGAGCCTTACGAGAAGATCCTTCATTGAATGCCTTGCTCGGATCAGCACGTGCCATTGAGATTGCTGATCGACAAGCTAAAGGTATCGAAAATACCAACACTAGTGTAAATAAAATTCGGCAGAAAACTAGAGAGGGTTCTGATAAAAGAGTTTCAGTTGCTGAGAAGCCAACTAAGGACGACGATGTGTGTTATAGTTGTGGGGGTATGTGGCGACACGAAAAAAGGAGATCGAACATGCCCCGCATGGGGCTCTTAATGTAAAAATTGTCTCAGAAAGAATAATTGAACAAGGGTGTGCAGAAATAAAAAAGTTAAACAAAGTGATGACCACCTATGATACATATAGCGATAGTAGTGATGCTGAATATGTCTTAAATGTTGTAAACACAGAAGCTAAGTCGAAGAAACCTAGCACTCATGTGACTGGATATTCCAATGCAGCTTCAAAGTGACGCCGGGGCTGATATCATTGTTTTGGATGAAAATTGCTACAACAAGTTGAAAGGAAAGATTTATATTGAGAAAACAAGGGCCAAGCTGTTTCTATATAACTATGCCAAGGCCTTGCCTTTCCCTTTCCATTTCGTGTCGAACGTATGAGACTAAAGCTTCAGGGCTTCGATTTCAACGTAGTATATCGTAAAGATGAAACCAATCCAACTGACTGCACTTCGCTTCACTCGTTGCAAAGTTCACATTTGTCTAAGGAGGGCATTAAAGGATCTTAAGAACTAGAAGCTCATGTTCACTGGATAGTTAACATTGATGTGCCACCACCATTGTCACTAAGAGAAATTCAGGATAAAAGCAGCAAGGACCTCATTAACCAGAAGCTTTTGAAAGCTATCGAGGATTGGTCAGTTGGTGCAGATATTGAATAAAGATATTTTCAAGCTGTGACTGATGAATTGTCAGTTGTTAATGGTGTTATAATGAGAGGAAAATAACTCGTTAGAACTTCAGCTTTGCATTAATGGGTGATTAAGATTGCATATGAAAGACACCAAGATTTCGTCAAAACAAAACAGTTTCTCAAGCCTGGTATGGACCGGCCAATTGAAAAGGTAGTTAGACCTTGTCTTGGTTGTCAAGTCAATTTGCATAGTCAATCTCAAGAGCAAGTGCAGTCGACAGAGCTTCCTTCAGGTCTATGGCAGTGTCCAGATATTAGATTTTATAGGCCATTACCTAGAGGGGATTATGTGTTATTTGTTATAGATGAATACTTTCGCTCTCCAGAGATAGATTTTACAACATCCACCTTGGCCAAACCTACGATTCCAAAACTGGATTGAATACTGTCTTCATTTGGCATACCGTTACAACTGAAAAGTGACAATGGTCGTCCGCCTGACTCAAAGGCAATTAAAGCTTATTTCAATTGTATGGACATCGAACACAATCTTATCACTTCACGTCACTCAGGAGCTAATGATTTAGTCACAAATTTCAACAAGTTGACTAATAAAGTTTTTTTATTTGCATTTCAACTGTTGAACGCACATGCTGGAAACAAGAACTGTACAAATTCTTGAGAAATTATTGTGCAACACCTCATGTTACTACAGGAAAAAGTCCAGCTGAACTGCTGTTTCAGAGCAGACTTTTTCATACCAGACTTCCAGATCATTCAACATGTGATGTTGATGACAGGGACATTTGTAAAAGAGATGCTAAACAAAAGCTGAAAGGAAAGCTTTATGCAAATAGAAAACAGTATGTGAAATCGACAAATATTGAAGTTGGTGATGATGTACTGGTAAAAAAAATAAAAAGAAAGGAAAATTACAGCCACCTCATGACCCAGTACCATACAAAGTCATTTCAAAGAAAGGCTCCATGATCACAACATCGTGAAATCACCCGAAACACGGCATTACTTGTAATTCCTCTGCCTTCAAAAAGTTGTAAAACATACATGTTAATCCAAATACACATATTGGTTCAGATGAAGACGATAATGAGTAGGAAGTTGAGAATGCTGAAGTTGGCGAAGAGGAAGAATCTGGATAAAAACGTGGATGAAGAAGAGGAGACCGTTAATGTTCGACCACAAAGAAACAGAAATATGCCGAAACGATATGATGATTATAAAGTAGCATCGGAAATTGATTTAGTGAAATAGTCAAAAGTCTACAAATGAAATCATAGTAATCTCTTCTTGTAGTATAAACATGTGATATTGACTTGGAAATATACTTAGAGTTTAGAGTTTTTTAATCTAGTTTGCTTTTGGAACGTAGGTACGAAACTAGTATTACTTTGATTGATTAGTCGGTGCCATTCGTGTTGTTAGGGGTTGTCTTGTTCATATAGGAAAATCATTGTTCAAGGTCATGTAATTTTCAGCATCGTCATTATCATAATTTTGAAGATTTACTATCTGAAAGTTTTGGAGGGATGTAATGCTCATAGTTATTGACCTGCCATTATTGTTTATATCCTTGTGAGAGATTATTTTTAGTGGAAGTTTGTTCTGTAGAGCAGTAGCTAATGTAGTGGATGTTTAACTACCGTGTCTTGAAAGTCTGCGATACTAAACAAGGAAAGCTCAATTGGTGTAGTATAAGAGAAAGCTGAATACATATTACCATTTAAAATTCATCGACGATCATTCTGATAGTAATCCTATTGGATTTTTGTAGGGTTCTTATATCCATTCAATTGGTGAGTTGCTTGTAGGAAGATTGATTCTTTGTATCCTGCAGAAAAGTATCTCACATCTAAGGCCATTTTATATCACTTCTACACATCTATCAATCATCTTTGCGTGAAGGACTGTTGTAACAACATCTAGACAGATACTAATCATATTATCTTGTTGTTGTTCTTGATCGAGCGCAATAAAATGTAGGATGTCTTAGTCTTTTGTATAGGTGTTATAACGAAAACGATTTTGAATTGTTGACAGTAATTAGTCTTGGACTGTAAAGACAACTCATCGACTTAAAATGTTTGTAATAGTCTAAAAACTGTAGTCTTGGAGGAGGATAAAAATGAACCCGTTTTGATGAATCATCTCTTTTCACAAAAGCACCAGTTCTGAAAGTTATCGAAGTATGTACAAACAAGTTGTACAACACGCGGAGTCAAGTAGATCGGAGAACTTTTCATGCTTTGCAAAACAGCATTATATTAAGTCATAATGTCCACTCACGGAGGTAGAATAAATAAGTAAATAGCCTAAAGATCTGCAGCCACACAGCAATTTATTTAGCCTATGGATGTCTTAGCCAATTTGAAAATCATAAGAGAAAATTCTAACCTGTTCTCTGGTTACATGAACGACATACTCAGAGAGATAAAACATGTTGAGCAAAGCCTCAATGAAATTAACAATACGCAAACATCTCAAGTTCATTATTGAGCGATAAGAAAACAGTATTCAATTCTACACATGAAAATTATCTATGGCAGAGATACCGTTGGACTGTCGTCATCAACATGATTAAACATTAAACCTAGGTACATCAAACTAATCAAGTACCATAGGTTGACTCCCAAGTGCTAAAAGCGTTTTGTAGTCTCAGATTTTTGTGTATCGTATCCAATGTGCACGTATTACATATGGGGTCAAATCCATCAAAGCCGTGAGAAAGCAAAGCACATACCAAAACACAATCAACACCATCTCAATATCTATGAACCCATAATCAAACAGGCTCTAGACTCTATCATGGGAAGAAAATAACATCTGTCTGACAAACCACTATTCTTATGGCAAAACATGCCTATGTATGCAGTCTCTCTGAAAAGAACTCATTCAAAAACCAGGGCCCATGGATATGTATCTTAGTGTAAAAACAACATTTCTGAAGAAAATTAAAAAATATTCTCCACTCTACATCCAGAGGAGAACACTATCTCCAAATAAAGTATCAGCACATTCAAGAGTTCAAACCTGCTATAAACACTAAGAACGAATAAAAAAGCAGAAAACCAACAATTCAGTTGTAGTCAGTGTCGCTTCAACTCCAGTCATGACTGTATTGGTAGCAGTTATATGTATTTTCTCTTGATACACTGTCTCATTGCTATCTATAAAACTCAAAGGTTGGTTTTAGTTGGCTTTATGCAAATAATAAACATTGGCTGAAAGACAAAGTGTTGGTTTAATTTCTTCATATAAACACATTTTCTCCAAATAGTATTATTTTTAATGGTAAGAAAGTATAGAATGCCTTGCTCTTCTTTAAAAACTCTTGTGTCTCAGTCAATCCAATTGCCTCTTCTATTTGAGCTGCCTTTTATACTGACGTCATATGTAATAAAGAGATGTGTTGAGGATTTTTTCTTCTATCCTTTTAGGCATTATTTTAGTTTTGTTTGGATGATCCCAACTTCTATGACTGTATAACAATTTCAAACTGATCCATAAAACCCAGAAAAATTTTAGAACTTGTTTCCCCAAAGACTACCTGATAAAGAAAGAAAAAGAAGACTCGGTCAAAATGTTAAACCTATTAAAATCACAAAAACTCTTACAGAAAACGAAGGACTAAATCATAATGAATTAAATTCGTGTGTTTGCTATCTGACCAGTGTGATGATCAACACAACTCTCTGGAATTGGTTAATAAAGAATATTTATTGAGTGCAGGTTCTTAAAACTGACTTAATTTGGGAAAAATTTCATATGCACTTACTATAAATAGTAAAAGATGATACATTTCCATTTTTCGCTATCTGTTGCTTTCTTTTAATAGAAAAAATCCCAAAAAAACTTTGACCAGTCTGATGTTTTTAATGAAAATTTAATGCCTAGGTTATTGACGATGCAGTGATAAGGATACTAACGACCCAGTCGTGGGGTATCAATATAAATAGAAAATAACAAATAAAAAGTCAATATTAAGATGAATACCTTAAAAAGGGGAAAAAGAGGACTCTGCCTAAGAAGTTAAGTATTCTATCGGATTTAGATTTTTAGGTTTCCTTTATCTACTGTTTTATTAAAGCTACATGTAATAGTAACTTCAAATAAAAATACGAATTAAAATCAACCCAAATATTACATATGTAACCAAAAAGATTTCATAGCCGCTGTTTTGTAAACCAATGGCTTCAACCCATGGGGATGGGTTCCATGAAGCCCTCTTATTGGCTAAGATGATGATCGTGATATGGATATATATATACCCATATATATATATATATATATATTTCCTACTTTTAGTGCTCCAGACCAAGAAAAGGTCTACAGGTGCTGTCAACAATACGGAGTCAGTAATTAGACCGAGTACCACATTAATTCAATTAGATTATTGTTGTGTGCTGCATTAAGTAATGAAGACTATATTTTTCAAGCCGATTTTGGAAAAGAGAGAGAAAAATATTCTGGTAAATGTAGACCTTTAAGCACATTTTCAGTCCGTAGCTACACTGTTTCTGTTACTTCTCATTACCCCTCCCAATATGATAAGAAAAGAGGCCATTCAGACAAAAGTTTAAAAACGGCTGATATTTTCAGACCTCATATTCTCTGCATTGCCACAAGGCAAAAGTAATTTTGTTATTCATTAAGTCAATTGTATGGTGCTCCTATCTACACAACGAACTCGAAGAATCAGACAATAACTTTATGACTAAGATTGTTCAGCTACAAATGGTTTACTCCTTTTCTAAATTCAACAAACAAACATTAACACATAATTTCCTGTTATCAATATTTCTCCTTAATGAAGAGTTTTAGGAGTGGTTGCCTTAAATAAGCGAAATAACCAAGTCCCTCCTCTTGGTCTTCATATCAGCTCCTTGTTCTTTGATCCAAGTCCCTTTATTTGTTGGCAACTTTCCAATATAACTTACAATAACGGGGGCTATCGATACTTGAACCAAATAGCTCTGTAAATCATTGTCACAAAAGAAAAAATTTGAAGGGTTTTACTGAGTAGCCCCACTTTTATGAAATAAAATAACTGCGAACATGTAGTTAACATTCATATAAACGTCATAAGCAAGTGGAATAATTTCTGCCTCAATCATTCAGCAGTTCAATAATTTCCCCCGCTATTACAATACAAAAAAACACGAAAACATATGTTTGCAAAGTAGAAGGCAGCATAAAAAAGTGACATCAACCCAGAATTATCTTGATAAATTTCTATTGCGCAGCAATAATTACAACCAGGCTAGAGAGAGTCTTGAGCACAAAATAGTCGAAAGCAAGTCAATTGCGCAGCACAAAATATTTCTTCATAAGAAGTCAGAGGTAGGTCCAGCTGAAATAAAGTTCCACTCAAATTTGTCATTACTCTGTTTTTACCATATCACTGTCCTATTCTCAATATTTTGTTTGCTTATCCTAAGCATTTCACTTGATATTTAACTTTTTTTCAAAACGGTCAGTACATCTTGGAGGTATGTTTTTTTTGCAAAATAGAGTTTACGATCTTTTGTGAGATTTTTATATTCAAGACTTTATTATTCACATCAGCAGCTAGGAATAGGTTGCAAAGCGAACTAGAAAATTACAAATAATGTTACAAAGAAAAATATTATTTTCGGTCGTAACATAGTGATTAACTTACTTACATACCCAATATACCTAGCTTTGATTTGTTCGGTAAAATTTATTTTTGTATGTATGACTCTATTTTCCTAGAACAGCATATATTTTAAATATTGAATTTGTTTTTTAGGTACGAATCCATGTGTCACAATAAAGATCAGAGCTATTTTCGGAATGGAGCAGAAGGAAAAATTCAGGAAGGAGAACCATTTGCAATACTAAGCGATGGTGACACTGTCACCGAAGCAATAGCCAGAAGGCTTGCAGAAATTGGTGATATCCATGATTTATGCTACCAAAATAAGCATGCAAGGGGAATCGCCATTATTCTGCAAAATAACAATGGCCTTTTTTCCGTACATATTTTGTTGCAAACCCTGATTCACTTCATTTCATTAATGGAGTAACTCTCTTATTAAATGCTAAGCATAATTTAAAGACAGACTCCCAAAATTACTATGCAGGTCTCCATACACCAAAGGCCGTTGTGAACTGAATGCTTAGCGTATTCTTATGAGTTTTCTTCCAACAGAAGAAACTGTCCATGGTATGTTACTATTTGAAACGTCCCCCTTGTTGGTCCTGTTTTCCTTAGTTTTGCTCTTTAATTCAACTGTTCTAAACCTACCAATGTAAAATCCATTTAAATAGCTTTACTTAACCTTTACATCTACGAAAATGAGAATACTAAATCAGGTCTTTGGGGACAGGTTATTTTTATTATCATTTATTGTTTACATTGTTGTCTTTTCCAATTTTTTTCTAAATATCTCAGTTTTAACCATCGGTGGATAGTTATCACTATAAGTTTAAGAATAATATTTCCTGAAAAAGGTTGTATGTAAATACTAATCAATACATTGAATTTATTTGCCATTTGTATATAATATTGGCATAATCTTGACAGTAGAACTTTAAAAGTTGAAAGGGTGGCGATGTACATTTACATCGCTTTGAGTAGTAATTAGATACTCGTGTTTTTTTCTTCTATGAAGATTTTTGTCTTGTCACCCTGCAGGGGCTAGGTTTTTACAAAATTGATATTCAGTCAATTGTATTGTGACATTTATTGTTACGTTGATGTAAAAATAATAAAGAAAGACCAAACTATGGAAAATGATGTTTTTTAAAAGCTTTTAACAACCTTTTAAAATGTTTTTGGTCAATTATATGTTACAGAATTGGTTAGGTATTCTTTAAATGAAGAAAATACTGTTCGAGAAGCCTGCTGATTTTCCCCAAGCCAAACGCCACTCTTAAGTGTACCCCTATTGTCTTAGAAGCAGAGAATTTTTGACTTACACGGTTATCATGTAGTCACTAATTAAACATGTATATTTAAATTTTGTTAAATATTTAACTTAGATTGCCTTAGGTAAATATTAATTTTCTAATTTTAGCCTCCAAACAAGATTTGGCTTATTTATGCCAGCAGGGGGAATAGGCAAGAACAGTTTACAACTGGAGCAAAAATATTGAAAATGAAGTAAAAGTCATTCACAGTCATAGTTTTTACAATATCTGATGTGTTATAACCGAGATAAAAATGAAAAAGCGATGGTGGTAGTAGTAGTAGTAGTAGTAGTAGTAGTAGTAGTAGTCGTGGCAGTAGCAGTAGTAAAAGCTGTCGCAGTGAGAAAAAGACATCAATTAGATGAGGCAACAAAATCATGTATGTTGAATGTGGGTTATGTTTTTTTCTATATAAAAAAGTTTTTTTTCATCAGAATATACATACATTATTTTCTTTATAACTTTCAAATAAAAAAGCAATTTCATTTTCAAAAATACAGTGATCAATACTGAGAGATAGCCTAGTATTTTTGTATCTCAAGTCCGAAATATAGACTTCCATCTATTAGAGAAGAAGCCTGTTTTTCTGCATAATTCTTCATTGACTATTGTTTGATATCCAAATGATTACGAGATCTATTTACATAATAAATTATTTGAAATCAGCTAAGTCAATAAATTTTAAGAATGCAAAATCTGCATTACTTACCTTCATGTTTATAATAAAAATATCGGAAACCAATGTTTTCAAATGAGTACTTTTCATGATTCTCTCAGCATGACAAAAGAGAATTCATTAGTATAGATATATAGCAAACTGCCTATATATATATATATATATATATATATATATAAATTTTGTGCAGAATGTTAAAACTAGTGTTTTCTTTTTAAAAGCCAAGCGACTGAAACACCAAGATCCATTATAATTCAAGCCACAATAAATCTGCCTTGCATGAATTCTGTACTCTCTAAAAATCTTTGCTCCACTTCTCCTCTAGTTTCGTTTTTCTACAGTTATCTTCCAAATAGTTTGCTTTCCAGTCCACGTCTGTTTCTCAATATGAAAAAAAAGTCCCAATAAATTCTTCTACATCAACTTTTAGCTCTCTGTAATTCTTAATTCATTTTTATTGTTATTCAATAATACACAATGAACATTCAAGTCATACTATTTTTTAACATATTGGAAACAAGATTTTTCCTGTTATGCTGTACTTTCCATTTTTCTCCGTTTAATTTTAAAAAAGGACTTTCGAAAATTACACCCCGACCCAAGCTGTAGATCAGCCTTGTGAGTTTTGAAAATGAATTTAGTAAAATAACCTTTGTGGATTCAATGAAAAAAGGGAAGCATTCTTATTTTTAAAAATTGATCAACTTTAAGTATAGAAATCTTGAAACTCGATGCAGTCCTCCCTAAATGTTCCATAGCACAATTTTAGTTGCCAACTTTACGTTACGGGGCATTAATTGTATTACTTTATGAGTAAAGTATTGAGCCCACAATAAAGCGATAAAACTATAAACAAGCCAACTATTAAGTATAGTAAGCTTTATTTATACTTTAAGAAACTCTTCGTTAGAGAATCTGTGCATGGTATATTGTTAAATCCTCCAATTACTTCTCCTTTGGTTTTATAATGCTTGCTTACATTTAATATTTGGCCAAAAATTTAGTAATGTAAATTTCTTGGCTGGTAAGTCAAGATGGAGATCACAAGTAGTCATACTATACATTCTTTGCGTACAAGTAGGAAAAAAGGTTTCTAAAACAAATTTTAAAGGAAATATTTCCAGCAGTTCATAGCAACTATGCTGTCTTCAGCAACATGCATGGTCTTTGCTCTGACTGATGAGTCAATTAATGGTTACATCAGTAACAAACTATCATAGTGTGATCGTTGTAAACAAATATACAACTGTGCTTTACAAAATTAAATGGCACTAACAATTTAAAAGCCACCTGATGAAGTTGTTTTAAAGTCAAAACATAAAAATTATTCCTCAAATATGCTTTCATTTTACTTTATAGCCAACAGTAAACCAACACAATGAGTTAAAACATCATTTTTATATGGAAAAATCAGTAATATTTTTTACAATGTCAGCAAAGCAAATAAAACAAAAAGTTAAATGAAAAATTTGTTTTACGAAGGACAGTGTATCATCATATCTGTTAGTTCAGAGGATTTCTCTCCTCAAAAAGTGTCCTTCAAATGTTCATGTCTCCCTGAATGAGAGATGAACATTTAGGACTAGATTTCAGAGAAACTAAGAACTCGTAAAAAGACTACTAAACAAATTATCACTTTAGATAGTCAGGACAAAACCATGTTTTTAACAACCTTGGTTATATAGGACTTTGTCATTTCTGATGTAGATGTATTTACACATTGAATTCTCAAGCTATCTGGCATAGTTCATGTTTATTGGTTTCTAAAATACATCATACAGTATTCTCTCTCTTCGCAGATACAGTTATATATCCTCTTAAAAGTTCAATACTTTATTTGAAAAATTATGGTAATCAAAATCATACACTTTCTAATTAAATCCAGATAATAGTTTGTGATATATATATATATACACATAAGGACATCGTGGTATATAGGCATAACAAATATCGTAACTAGTCCAGGAAGAACTGAGGAGAAATACGTTCATGTTCTCTGCAGCTTCTCGCAACGTAAATGTGGGTCTGTTAAACTTCAAGCTTTTTTTGAAAAATGCAGAAATGTTACCATGAAACACAGATACTTGTTTTTGATTCTCCTGAGAATCCTATCTCCAAAGGATCCTTCTATCGTTTAATTATCTCATACACTATAAGGTCTAGGATAATCTATACCACCTTACTGCTGAGAAAAATACAGTAACTGATTGGAGTTTCAATATTGTCTTAATATTTTATTGTATTAGATAAACACCTTATGTTGATTGGGCAAAAATTAGTATGATCACTTTTTCCAGTTGCTTGTATTGCCTTTCCGCATGTTTATATATAGATTAAAGTCGGCTTTTTCAGTCTAGTAGCAACATACCTGATATAAGCAACAGCTTCTTAGCCTCTTCAAAACTCTTCACTGAAACACTACAACTTTGGTAAGTGTGACGGTTATCTTCACTTTTCGCTCATCTTAAAAAATTCGACGATTTATGTAGTATTAGTCATCATAAAATATTGACTTTGAAGGTACGTTAAAACTATTATTTAGCTTTTGCGATGAATGCTCAACAATGTAAACTCCAATTTTGCAGTTGTCTTCCCTTTGTTCTCAGAAGAAGAAGAAATGCCAAAGTGGTAATAATAAACAGTTTGTTCTATACAATCTAAATTCTTTGTTGCAGGTTGTATAAGAGAGGTTGCCATAGTTCCTAAGCTAAAATACATGTTTTAAAAATATTACTTTATTCTTGTTTTTCCAATGCCAGTGATTCTACCCATATATACTAAGTACAAGTCCGCCACTTACTCAAGGAGACATTCGCCCTGATTGTCATTTCAAGATGACACATACTGTCTTTCTCCCTGCAGCCATTTTGAAATAGATTTACATAAAAAACATTCTCTTTCTGCAACAGGTGGTTTACTTGAGTTACCCAATCATTCGGCGAAAATACAATCAAAGACAGTTGGATGTATATAAGTTAGGGGGAGCAAGTCTCTTCATCAGTCATCATCACCGTCGTTTCTTCCACTGAGCTTTACCTGTACTAATTTGTGCTCAATCAGAACTTATGAAAAACATGTATATTATTGCAGTATTTACGTCGAGTTCGACATTATCAATTAGAAAACAATAAATCATGAAAAGCTTTTGTAAGAAGATCTCATATTGACTATTTTTAACTTTTAATTGTAGATATACAAACGAGGGCTTCTAGATTTGTGTAAGCAAAGTAAGTCCTTGAAGGACTCATTTACGAAAACTACTTTAAGGATACTTATGTCAGATGAAGGTGATATATGTATCCCAGAATAAATGACTAAAAGTTAATTATTCCTTTACAGTCACTACTTAGTAGTATACCCCCATACTTCTTCAAATGGGGACGACCTCTGAAAAGTTCAGCGAGATAAAAACACGTGAGTTCATCAAGTGACATAACACACTTGTGGTTATCACAGTATCAGCATTTTTTCAATTCTCTTTTCATACAGCTTACGGATACTTGAAAAATAAAAAATTGTGTATGACGTAAGCTCACAACACATTGCAATGGATTGATCAAATCTGCTATGAATAAAGATTTTTGTAACAGGCAGAAGATTCTGTTATGAAGTTATATAAATATTATGAATGTTCGATTTAATCAATTTGCATACCAACAAGCTGGAAAGGTAGCGTATTTAAGAATCAAGTAAAAAGAATTATGGACAAGGTAGTAAAGTTATTAAGAATTAGTATACAACATAATTTTGCAACATCAATCAATCTTGCATATCTTCAGCTAGTTTGCTCTAATTTAATATCAAGTGTCCTTTTTAACAGTTTCTCTTGTACTTGTTGATTATTTCTATAGCACCCTAATTATAAAAGAAAATTTATGGCTTTGGCTTAGTAAAAAATACTCATAAAGTTTTAACATCATAGAAAAGAAACCGTTCTTGGAAAGCAATCTAGAGAGTCAGAGTCTCACCTGAAACACATGCAATGTAAGAATTCAAGTAAAAAAGTAACTAACTCTATTTTGTAATATCGTTATGAAATGACAGGCTAGTATGTTACTTGTGATTAAAGGTTGCACTAAAACTTTACCTCTGCTAGAGGAAATATGCAAAGAACATAATGAGACCATTCATATTGTGTATACAAATTGCCACAGAGCTGTGCAAGGAAGAAAGCAAGAAAATGCTTAGATAGCTTAGTGCATCATTGAGGTCAGTAACTTTGATACTTGCCATACAGAAACAGTAAAACAATGTAAAAAAAACAACCATCAGGTCTCAATATAGCAGCAACAAGGGATAATTTATTGAACTAATTAGTTAACACCGAAATAAATAACGAGACTTATTATTACATCAATGAATGATAGAAAAATGACTATACACAAGACAAAGAAAACTTGGCAAAATAATGTTCTATGTACCAATACCAGAAAGAGATGTATTATGCATTTCAGTGCAATCAATAATAATAAACTGTAATGTTAGCTGTTTGATAAATAGATGTCAAAATTGCGAGTAAACTCTAGTCATAAACGAATTTTTATGACCTAAACTAGTAAAAAATCTGCGAAGAGGAGCTATTTTAAACAGTCTTGTTTGAGACAATATTATCATGAAACGACATAGAAGTCACTAGTACCAATAGACATCATTATTAGACTGCCCTTGTGATGATCCAATTGGAACTGAAACAAGCTCTATAATAAGAACTTTCTAGAAAATTGCTAATAAGGAGAGTAAACATGATCTACACATATGCAGGTTGCAAGAGAAATCCGCAGACCAGAAAAAATAAAAAAGCCATTCAGAGAATAAATGCCTTATTATTCCAAAACATCTATCGTGAACAGGATCAAAAGGAATCAGATATGAAAATTCAGGTAAAAGGACTACAAAAAATTTATAAAAGGAGCACAGAAAATACCTCAGCAATTTATAGACAAAATTAGAAGTAGTAAGGAAAAAATCAAATTAACTTTACTAAAACGTCTTCTGACATCATATTGAAGAAAAGGACAAGTAAAATTTGCTTATTTGTAACGAGGAGAACAGGGATACAAAATAAGAGTAAGGATATACTGGAAGGTCGATAGAGCAAATCCTATCGATAATAAAAAGCAAATAGCTTCAAAAGAAAACAATCAACTCCCATTTAGCAAAGTAGATGAAAGAGTAATTAGTTAGATAATGAATTAATTATAGGCTACTCAGGTACTTACATGGGGATTCCACAGTTTTTGACTCATCCAGCTGATGTATCTGCAAGCAGATCTTTACTAGATAAATCTAAGGTTTTGCTACTATTGCTTCCAGAATAGGAGATTGGCTCTGAAAGAGCAACTCAATTAAAAATCGTTACTCTGGTTGAAGATGGCACTAACTTCACTGGCTTAGAGAAGGAGGTTAACTTCATGAGCATGTATAAATTAAGCAGGGAAGTGGAGTCTATACCTACTCTTTGATAATACATACCAATATCAGTGGTAAAGATATGAGGCTGGAAGTTGATACTGGAACAACATATGGCTGGTGAGTTTATCCAATGATGAGAAGATCTCTAAATAAATGAGAATAGATTACAGAGCTCTAATGTTACCTTAAATATATAGAGGGATAAACAAGTGAAAGAGGAATACGTTGACACTTTAGATGCTAGTTATAATGGTCAGCGTTGTCACATGCCTGTAACTTTTGTGAATGAAAACGTGCTCACTTTACTTTATTGTGAGCTGTTGGGATAATTGGGACAGGAGGATAAATGGAACAGACTTATGCCAAGTTTTTCTCACATAAGCCCCCTGAAAATAGAGGAAAAAGTTTCTGAGATGTATCTAAATAATTGAACTCTGATGGGCTTAAAAGTCTAAAATCATGTGACATCTGATGCCAAACGGCAAGTCTTCAAAGCTAGGTCAGTGCCATAAGCACTTCAGACCAGAGTTGTCAGCACCCAAAGGATAAGACTGACAAGTTTGAGAATCAAAAAATTTGGAAGCAAGTGATACCATTGGCAGCTTCTATTGAAGCTTTTCTAAAAATGCCAAGAATACTCCAGGTCCCTTGATAATTTGTTTGACTTACAAAACCACTTGTAATGTAGTCTCTCCTTTAGATAGCTATCGTATACGCAAAATAATAAATCGTTTACCCATATTGTTGGGAGGGGGAAAGCTCACATAATTGTACTTGTGCTAGGCTTATCAGTGGTTTAAGTTAGATGAAAAGTTAAGGCAACTGGTAACCAGTATTGCTTAAAGGGGGCTGTATAAACCAGGAAGGTTACGATCTGGGATGCATTTTAGAGACTGGGATGTATTTTTTAAGAGGGCCAGACGACTTGGTAAAACTCTTTATGTAAAAATGAAAGTAAACAAAATATTAGTTTTCTCATGTAATGATACAAAACACCTAAAACATTTATCTACCTGCTCTCTCTAAAACTGCTATGTTAGTAGTGCGCTTTGTCCATGGGATTTCCATCATTCGCCTGAGGAACCACATCTGTGTTGCTTGCAATCGATTATCTATTTTTTGGATATTGTCCAGCTCTCACAGGCATATTTCAACGTAGGTAGTACATAACAGTCTAGAATTCTGTGTCTTATTTTCAAGATGATCTTCTTGTTAAAGAGAAGGTTGCTCATTCTTGCAAAAGGTTTCTTTGCAATTAATATTCTCCTTTTTATCTCTTTGCCGCATCTCCAAACAGATGTTACCAAACTTCCTAGATAATTAAATCTTTCCACCTGCTTCAGAGTGTCACCATAGATGTTGATGTGGAGGTGCAGGCGGGAATTCTTTCTTTTTGTAACTACAAGACACTCAGTTTTGTTGCAATTGATGAGCAGTCACTTTCTCACTTTCAGTCACAAATTTATTTACTATTTCCTGAAGGACATATTCTGATGTTGCAATTTTTGTGCTACCGATCACCACTTCTGATAATGTTTCAAGTTTCCTCAGGATAAATTCACTATATAAGTGAACAGGTCTGACGAAAGAACACAACCTTGTTATACACCTTTCCTGATTTCAACAAAATCAGCCACATCATTGCCACCTCTGATTACTGCCATCTGGTTCCAATACAGGTTTCGGATGATTCTCAGCTGTGAAGATGGACTTGCTCAGTTCTAGAGGTATTTCACCAGAGTTATAATCTCATTCAGCACTTCTGTTAACTTCACTATTCCCAACTCATCTACGTTCTTGATCTCTACGCTTATCTCATCAAGTCCAACTGTTTTGTTGCTCTTCATACTGTGTTCAATATAATGCACTTCTGATTGCAGAATGTCTGGGCTATCAATTTGCCGGTTGATGGTTGGCAAATCCCCTCTGTCATCCTGGAACAATTCACTTATGTATTCAGTCCACCTCACAATGATTTGGTCAATGATGAAATCTCCATTTTTCGACTCAATGCAACCACCTGAGGTACATCCCCTCTTTCCACACATGTCTTTGATATACCTGTGCATTTCTTTAAGGTTTGTTTGCTTCTGTTTCTTTATCTCATCACATTTGCTGTTTAGCCATGTTTACTTTGCATCAAGACACTTTTTCTTGACCTTCTAATCAGGTTTCTTATACTTCTGTTCATCCTTCACCTTGTGTTTCCTCCTCTATTCCATCAAATCTAGAATGTCAGCTATGTTTGTTTTGTTTCTTCTTCGATGGTATCACTTCTCTTGCTTGCCCTGCAACCGCTTCCTGAAAAATCTGCCACCTCGTGCTGTCCTCATCCCCTTCATCATCCAACACTTTAAACCTGTTGCTCACTCCATCTTTGTACAAGTCTGTGATGTTGTTGTCTTCTATACGTGTTGCATATTCAAGCTTCTTAGGCCCCTGCTTTTTCTGTATTTTATTAATGTCTATATAAATTGAACAAATAACTGGTACATGGTCGCTGTTGATGTCTGCTCCTGAATATGTGTTTGTGTCTTTCACAGCATTTCTGAAGCTCTTTTTAATCCTGATAATGCCAATTTGATTACTACCTTTATCTGCTGGACATTTTAATCTCTATCTCTTTCTGGGTGGTTGCATAAACCATGTATTTGCAATCATAAGATCTTGTTCATTGCACCATTCAACCAAACGATCTCCCTTTTCATTTCTCATCCCTAGTCCATGTGGCTCTGCAGTAGCTCCAGCTCTTTCGTCTCCAACCTTTGGGTTTAAATCTCCTGTAACCATAGTGATCTCATCGCATGTGCGCTGCTTCATAGCTCTTTCCAGGTCTTCACAAAATGCAACAATGTCGTTATCATCATTGCCTGCAGTTGGTGCATCGGCTTGAATTATAGGTAGATTAAACGGTTTTGCAGCCAATTTTACTAGCACTATTATGTCTGATACTCGCCAGTGTCCAATCAGACTCTTAGACTAAAATTTATCTAGCAAAACTGCCACTCCTTTCTCATGTGTTTTACCTCCTGAGAAGATCACAGTACATTCTCCTGATGTAAACAATCCAGTATCTCTCCATCTTGTCTCACTTATCCCAAGAATCTTTACTTTGAGTCTATCCATTTCTTTCAAGAGGTTATCCAATTTGCCAGCCTGATACAAATTTTTCATATTCCACGTGCCTACTTTCAAAGACACTTTTTTAAGGTTCGTATTTCTCTTTTGCATGGTAGCTTGATTAAGGTCTGGTCCCAACCATTGCAAATGGGAGTTCCTACCGAGCCAGAGTCTGCCTTTCATTAAAGCAATCTCCTTCACGCTGTTGTTTACAAGACGTTGCCTTGACATTTTCATGGTATAACTAGGCTAATACTGTAGTGGTTCACCATTTCCCTTCTCCATTGTCCTTCCAACAGGTGGAGGTCGTAACTCATCTGCCTTCACTAGGGATGGTTGCTGGTGTTGCAAAGTCACTAGGTCCACCGTTGGTTATCATCATAACCTTGGCTAGGTGTGCTTTGGGTATTCAGTCTTGCCTAAGGAACTACCCCAGTCTATGTAGTCAGACGTAGTTTTTGGAAGGCTGCCTCTGGCTCTTCTGAGCCATCGTCCCTAAGATGTTTTTTTTAGTTTCACCTGGGTGTGCAACCACCCACTTCACCAGTACCCAAAGGATTCTGATAGGAGTGCAGGTTTAGTGGCCCATGCTCGGAGCCTGAACAGGTTGTACTACATTCAGGTTATCAGTAGCAGACATCCCCACCCCCTAATCTGTCTCCAGTCAGACGAGGAAAACTGACCTGACTGTCAAAAAGGACTATTGATTGACTTTTAAGGCAACTAAGAGTTTACCTGAAAAACAGATGTTACATCCTCTGAATAAATAATGAGCAAAGAGGTGGTTAAGGCTATGTCAGAGAATGTGGAGGCAGTGAAAAATCCACTAAAGCCTATCAGTCTTAAAAAGCTTAAGCAGTCTGTGTCCATGGTTAATTATTATAGGATCAATTTGCTTAAATTAGCATATACAAGTGAAACCTTTTTGCAAGGACTTTTTGGGGTATGTAAACTAAATCAGTTCAAACAAAAATCTAGTTCTTCTCTGAGAAGAATAATTTTCTACCTCACCATGAAATCGTATTGATCAAGCTGATCTAGTACTTACAAAAATGGATAAAAGTAGATATTGTGTCATCAAGTGATGCTATTTATTATAAGCTCTTTTAAACTCATAGTTTACCTCGTACTTTGGCGGATGGTAATGGTCCAAGATTTGCCAGATCAGAATTAGATAAATTTCTTACTAGAAATGAGTATGATCTCTCTTTATAGCATCCTACTATCCTGCTTCAAAGAGACAAAAGAAACGGAGTCTTTCGATACCCCCAAAATAGGAGATACGGAAACTCGTTTGTGTAGGTTCTTGTTTCAGTATAAGATTACACTTCAGACCACTAATGATCTTACTCTTGCTGATGTATTACTGGAGAGGAAGTTAAGGTCTGCTCTGTCTTTTCTGCAGCTAAATATCGTGTCACAAATTCGTTAAAAAATGATGAATCCCTTAAAAAAGCACTGTTCTGTTATGCCTGAATAGCCAGTTTATATAAGGAATTATGGGAAGAAGCTTGGATTCCCGGAGTTATTGTGAGAGGAAGAGAAAAACCTTACCTATCACGTCCTCACATCACATGGTCGTGTATTTCATAAAACTATTTTGTTAAGGTGATCGTTAACCCCTCTAGAGGTTGTGCACAATTAAAAATTAGGAGTACAAGTTGCAAGAATGTATACACCAGTAGTAGAGTCATACACTGGTGATAGTCCAGCAGCAGTTGAAGGTAAAACCAGGTCTTTAGCACTCCTAAAAAGTAATTTGTTTTCACAACAAATTGCCTTGATAAAATATTAAGTAAAACACATTTTTTCTTGAGCGAGACAATCAAGAAGGGAGCGACATAAGCCACCTTGCCTGAATGATTATTAATTAACTTTTCAAATAGAGGATCGTTGTTAATACTATAATTAGTGACCTTCTTTGACTCGATTTCATTCCAGAGTTAAAGACATAGTCTTGGATTGTTGTCATTTTCAGGAATTAGATATAAAAATATTACATAAATAAACAAATACACTGCATGGTGGAAACAATTATTGGCTGTCAAAGTTTTGTCTTTTTATTGTTTATTACTCTAGACTGATCGGGAGTTTCGATAGCAAGTTGCTTTATCTTAATTAATTGAGCAGGTTATATTTTACAAAGTTTGAGACAGTATAAAGGGGTGTCAGTAATATTGTTGTAGTGTCAAATTTTTTGTACATTTATGTTCATTATGAATAAAAGTAATTTTTCGTTTATTAGAAGTTGTTTCAAGAAACTCAATCAAAGTGAACAAAGTAATAAATTCTCTATAATGAGAAGAGCAAAACAAAAAACCATAAAGACTGAAGACCAGACCTTCCAGAACATGTGTCAAATCCGCATATGGAGGCAAGCTTTAAGTACATCTGACAGAAGCTACAAGCCTTTTTGAGTCAAGAAAAGATTTAGAGGACTGGAGACTAAGTTTACATATCCCGGTCGTTAAGAAAAAAAGAGTATATCATGAAATAAAGCTATTACAGCACACCTTAAAGATACTAGAAAGAATTGTAGACAGAATAAGGTTTCAAAAACACTATTCAATCCCTACCAATACACAGTTTTCTTTCAGGCCTTAAAATTTATCAAATCATCGATAACTAGAAATTAAGAACAAGATACCTGTTATGGGAAAACCATGTGAAGATATTTGTTAAGGAAACAAAGAATAGAAATTCCTACTTTAATGCTACAGTTTAGGTCAGAAAAAATACGGGCAAACAAAGATTAACCTGCATGTCTGAATTTAACTAACTGCTGAAAATAATATGTGTCAGACAGTCAATGAAATTGGGTGAAAGAAAACGGCCCCTGAAAATAACAACAGAGAGGAAACCGTGTAGAACACACTATTATATGGTCTGCACGACACAGAAACAGGAGACGTATTCAAATGCAGCTGAGTAACTGTATTTATTTATACCAGTTCTTTATTTCAAATATGTATTCATGTGTTTCTACAAATGGAAAACAACCTAAAAATAAGGATACAAATCTCTGAAAGTTCTTGAATATAAATATGAATATAATCTAATGGGAATAAATGAACCCTGTTTAAAACAAAGATATCAACCACGTTAATTGATGGTTTATTTTCTTCTACAGCAATACAGATAAGTATTTATAGGTCCCTTTTATTCCACAATTATTCTCGCCATACATTTTAAAGAAATCGTATCCAGAACTGCCTTGGTAACTAAAAGACTGTATTGAGTGATTTTAAGAAAGCTTATGGCTCAAAAGTTTATCAATCCTACAATCAGACAAGCTCTAAGGTATCAGCTTGATCATTTTTAATAAGCAAAAGAATTCTTCAGAGAAGTTAAATATCATTTAAAACAGGGTAATAGTAAAAAAAACAAAAAAAACTGAATATGTTTGCATAAAATGTATAGATAGAAACATTTGCTAAACAAAATTCAGGAGATGTTAAAAGTTGGTGAATGAAGAAGTGACTCTTCTGAGTACAGGTCAAAAAAGTATCAAGTAAAAGGTGACTTCAAATATTATCTCCAAGAAATGTAATGTGGGCAGTGTCTGATACACCATCACTGTCCTCATCATGTGACTTCTGAAATTCTAGATTTGCAGATTTTAGGTACAAAGATAATGTATTTGAAGAAAGGATTTAATATATAATTATGGTTAATATTTAATTGTAAGAATTCAATAACGTATAACGCAGATAAATAAATCAAATGGTGTTGCAGTGTTTTCATTGTAGTTGGTTCTCAGATATATGCAAGCGAACAAATCTAAACAGAAAAAATAAAAGTTACACTTATTTACATAAAAGTGAATACATACTTCAAACTTTCATTCAGGTTATGATAACATCGTAAATTACGTAGTGTTTTTTTTATTTGCATTTTGAGGGTGTTGATTAGACTGTAGATTCCCTGATGAGGAATGATGAGAAAACTAACACTCTTACTATTCAGATATGATAGTGAGTGGCATATTATGAGTGTGAGTATAGAGGAAGTTTGAAGGTCTGTTTCTACTTGTTACCTTCCAAGTTGCGTGATTTCAAAATCTTACTAAAATCAAAGGTATAATTTGTTTATTTTGAAAAGAAGATTCGACACATTAAAAATAGGTCAAAATGTCTTTGCCTGATCAGTGAAAATATCATGGGTGCAATTATCCTGATGAAGCTAAACTTTTATAGCTCAGGGCGGAAAGAAAGGAAAAAGTGAACATTAAAATATCAGAGAAATCAAACCCTTCTAGGAAGCTTTCCCTAGGGGTCAATGGTACACTTACTGACTCGCTTAGAATAACGTAACATAAAAGTGATGAAATTACTTTCCCGAGCATGGTAAAGATTTTCAAAGAAAAGTTAATTCATATGTTTTTATCCTCATTCATGGTATATTATAACCTTTCCATCACTTTTTCTTCGCTAATCAGTTGTTGTTTTGATGAGTGAATATCCTTAAAGGCTAAAAATTATATAACGTTATCAGACCTCAGCAAATGAGGCAATAGTGAAGCTAATGGTGTAAGTTATTAGTCAGATGATGAAGCTCACCTGAACAATCTCTTTTTTTTCACTACAATAAATATTCTCTAGAGAAGAAAAAATTGGGGAAAGTTACGAACTTCAAGAAAACACGTACTATTTTAAGAGTTTCACAGAATTTATAGATATTCAACTAAACAGTTAGTGGTACAAAACTTGAAAAGCGATAATTTAATAAAGTTCATTTTGGTCGATAGATATTTCACTGCCACCCTACTGGAACAAAGAGGCTAGAACAAGAAAGCTGAAAGCAAGTGTTTTTTTTCAATTCAATACCCAAAAGAAAGAGAGGATCGAGAAAGCCCGCTAATCTTTAGTGACAGGCTGAGGAAAGCCTGCCACCTTTTTGTGTGACAGGCTGAGGTAAGTCCGTCACTTTTGTTGATTGACTGTCTAAGACAGTTGGAAACTATTAACATATTCCTTTTGTTTGCAAAGAGGAAATGATGAAAATTGAATATGAATTGCCTCTAATGTTCCCAAATGAAAGGTGGGCCTAGTTTGGTCAGTTATTTTGAACTGGTTTATCTCTAAATTTTCACTGCATTTGAGGTTAAGCAGCAAATGCTGTGCAGCAAAATCAGAAATCATACATTTTGCTTGTACTTTTGTCTTTTTGGTTGAACTCAACCGAGAAGGAATTTTTCTCTAAAAACCCTGAGCACGTGGTGTTTTATTCTATCTATCAGCCTTAAGGATGTACGGCCTATGCAGCTGACAACACACTGGCACTTAAACTCGTATACAACCTTGCCTAAATTTTTGACAGTGTCTTGTCTGTCAAACATTTAAGTATGGTTGTGACATTCTTTGTAGACGAAGAAAGAAATTTTCGCCAGATAAAAATAAATTTAGGTGACGTACCACGATAACATTCAGAAACCTCCCTGATAATTTGAGTTTCAAATTTAGTAGAAGCCAGTCCTATCCAGGCTAGACTGAAGTACACGGGGCACTTTGGGGTGGGAGCTGTTTAATAGGATTTTCGAAACTGGGTAATTTGTACCGAATTACTTTATCAAAAACAATCAGGATAACCATTACTCACCAAAATTTGCTTAATTTTACCTTTTTCTCGTAATAGTTTCTCAGGGGAGCAAGTAACACCAGTACGATGGAGTAAAGTTTTTATTAGACGTCTTATACTGCTTGGAACTGAAAGAGTTGCGCCGAACATAATGTGCAGTGAAGGTCGGTTTTCGAAACACACTGGTTTTAAAAAAGCCAGAGTTTTTTCAATTAAAGCATCTAAACATGGTAAGTAACCATCCTGTTTCTTTTCAGCAATAAACACCAAGGATGGGTAAATATTACCTAAAATTGGACTGGCGGGCTTTCTCGATCGTCTCTTTGTTTTCAGTGAATAAAAGAACAATATCTTTTTGTTCTGGAGCCTTTAGTCCAGTAGAGCGCCAGCAAATAGTTAGTGACCAAAATGATGGTTATTTTAATAGCGTTTTCAAGAACTATGGAAAGTAAAACACATCTGGCTCCCTGTGAGCCTTTTTGCTGGACCATTTCTAATGGAATACTGCTTAAAGTTAAAAGATGTTGCGTGACTTTTTAACACATTGAGCTAATCTCAATGACCTATCAACTTCCGAGACAAGCTTACAATTTGAATATTCCCCAAAGAATTAATCTTCTGCAGATAATATAGAATTTAGGACAAACTGTTGACTCTTGTTTTGGAATTCTTTTCACCGTATTTGAATGTTTTCTGTTAATCGATCACTTGGACAGAGGAATAACTACAACATTTGAAGCTGCAGTGTAAACTAATCTGTGTCATGGAAAAGGAAAAAAACCACCAGACAGTCAAGACTGAAAAACACCTTACAATAAATGCAACAAACCTAGTTAAAGTGCAAAACCCAGCAAAAGCTGTATCAGTCCATAATGTCAAGCAGGTATGTTAATAACCTAATGTTTGAATGAAAACATTTTTTGTCATGTAATGAAAAATATTTCACTTCGAGGACAAGTGAGCCATTACAACAGTGTCCTGTTTTCATTAGGTCAGCTTTGGTGTTGCATCAAAGAAGGAAACTTAGATTATCATGAATTATCCTATATTTCCCTGAGTTGAAAATTACAGAATTACTACCGTACAAAAGTTGTTGCTCAGAAGATTGTTTTCTGAAGCTAATAGAGTAGAGCGAGTAAGCAAATTAGCTACTTTACACCAGCCTGTTATAGGAGAAAAAGTTCTAACGTCAGTTACATATTAGATCTTATTTTAATGTGAATAAGAAAGTCATAACTAATAGTTAAACGAAAAATTCATAGTTAGAGTTCTGAATGGATTTTTTTTATATTGTTAAAATCTTCTAGTTAAAGGCTTATTTCCACCCTCCTAGTCAGAATAGCTTACTAAATCTACCCAAGGGTTTCAAAGAATTTCCGCTCCACCTTACGAGGTAAGTACATCACAACAAGACTTCCTCATTGAAATAATTGGTAAACAACTTTGCTCACAACTTTAGAGGTATATAGCTATAGGTAAATGAAAAAGTACACAATCAGTTTTTACTTTTATAAAACAGGAAAGCAAATTAACCTGAAAATTTTTAAATACGCAGGAATAAGAAAATAATTCAAGAAGCTAGTGACTAATTGTAATTCAGGTCCCAGGATCCACTCAGTCTCAAACCAAAAGCAAGGTTCTTGGTACCTTCTTCTAGATTAAACCAAAAGCAAAGCAATTTGTATCTTCTGCTAATATTCTTCCGTTTCAATTGAAAAGTATTTTCTAAACAGGTTAGCAATTCCATTTCGAACTATCTTTTGAATTTTAAAGATAGGTTTTCCAAGTTCCTTCTCACGGATAATCTTATCTATGGCTGCTGACATGTAAGTTATCTCTTTTTGGCAGTCTTATTATTAGTAGTATTTTTATTTTTTTAGTTTTTTAAATTTGCACTTCCTATAATTAATAGGAAACGGTGCAAAATTGTAGTGAAATGTTTGAATAAAAATATGTGACGTGAAAATTATTAGTATTATTAAATCACAATTGGACAAGAAATGTACATACCATTAGATAAACTTACAAATAAATAGTTAAAACTCATAGTCCAAAAAATGCATGTGCATGTGTAAATTAAATTGTTAATCTAGGGGAGCATAAGGAAAGTAAAGAGTATTTGTGCATAGTTTTAAAATTTTCTTCGCTTTCCAGCCTATTTATTTTTGATGTTGGCTTCTAAAATTTTAAATTATAATTTATGATAATTTATGCATCAACTTTCTTTCGGATAACAACAATAAAATGCAAAAACAATCCAAAGATAATTTGGTGAGCAAAAGAATCTGAAACTATTTTTGTGGGTTGTATCACAACCAAAACCAATTTTTTTCGGAGAATAACCTGGAGGCTTTTAATGTTAGAGAGCAGATCATTGGAAAATCATCCCCGGAAATGAAGCTTTCTATTTAAATTTTGCTAAATGTTTTGTCGCTTTGTTTTGCTTTGGTGCTATCTTTTATCTTACAATTCCACAAATTATCACTGTTTTATTCGCCTTGAAAAGTGTAACTTGCATGGAGAAACCGACAGAAAAAGAGACAAAGAAAGAGACCAACATACAGAAACAGAGAGACAAACAGACAGAAACGGAAAGACAGAATAGACAAAAGAAAAGAGAGACAAAGAGAGACAGAGGGTATCAAGTTTTAAAAAATGTGGGCAAACACAAAAAATTCTGATTATTTTGGGTCTCCTTGTTGTTTAAGGGATTTTTTTGTCTAAAGCATGGATTTTGTAGTTAAAAAATCCCTTAGCACTTCTTCTACATTATTAATTGCTGACTCACACACGCTATGTATCCTATATGTGATTTTATGTTCTAATTCCGTTCGTATAGAAAGTAAAATAATAATGGTATTACGACAAAGAAAAATACTAAGGAATAGTAGATGGAAAATTGAGTTACATTTTTGCAAAGGTTGACGTCACCATTGAGAAAAGAAAATATATTGCCTAAGAGAAGATTGACAAGATGTTTAGTTCATGTGAAAAAAGGATTGGTATATGTATCCTTCCTCAACCTAACTAGCAAAAAGAAAGCATATTAAAGGAGTAAGAAAGCTATAGATTTAGTTTGCGGGTTTCTATAGGAAATTTAATTGTCTATTCGATTGAAAGGATTAAGAGCCCCAAACAAACAAAATAAGATGTCCTAGGTCAACACATACAAAGATATTAGATGGCATTAGCTTCGAGACAATAAATAGTTTTCAAGAAGAAAGGACCATTTTAGTTGTTAATGATCCGATTCTCGTCGTCTACGCTATTTCATTTCACAAGACTATTGCTATTTACTTGTCTTGTTCAGAAGTTTTGTTCCTTTGCTGATTGTGACTGGTAATTTCAAAACCCTCTTTATATAGCAAAAATTAGGCTATGCCTGGCAGTATATATATATATATATATATGAAAAAATGATAAAAATTTACTTTGGTTACTTGGCTGTAAGTATTACAAACCCTATTTTGCTAAGGGATCAGTTTAACAACAAAAAGTGTGTTTTCCCTGACTTTGCAAACACCTCTTTTGCACTTTGGTTACAATGCCACATATCTTTTATTCTAAAACTTTGCAGTAATTTGATATTTTGCAAACTAATTTCTGGGAGTTGTCTACCTGTAAACTCAACGGGTTTGACGTTGATATCACCGTCCTTGCTGTTAACAGAAATGGCCGACAAATTTAACGAATTTTTACGTTTTTGAAAACTGTTTTAAGAGAGACAAAATTATTGTCATTTAATTTGCACTTATCTTCTTAAATAGCTAAGACAAGAGAAAAAACGAGTTTCAGTGGACGATCAAAAAAGTTACCTTGCTTTTCTCGAATCCCCAATACAAATACTTCCGATGACTGCAATCTCTATGATTGTTGGCTTATTTCATTTCAAGAAATAAGTCTTGGAAGTCTCCATCAGTCGATTTTAATGTGAATTCGATGTTCATAGATTTCAACAAGCTGAACAACATTTGATTTCTTCGGTCATCCTAATGTGAAGAATTTTTTCCCAAATAATTCCTAGCGATAATAAAAAAATCTTCGCAAGACTAAGGATAAGTCTTTGCTAGCCGAGAATTTTGTAATGGCAGATTTGAGCAGATGGTACGGCAGGCCGATTTATCACTAACACGAAATGCAAAAGGAAGGGGGCAACAAATAGCCTTGTTGAAAATACATTATGGCTTTACAACCTACAATTGAGAAAGGATCTGAAGAGTGTCTCTCTGATTCTGCAGCATATCTCACAAATACCGTGTTCTCGTACTTGCTAGACTTACTTCCCAGAACAAAATAAACTCTGAGATTTCAAATAATACACGATATCTATTATAAGTATTAATTATCCCCCTTATGCATAAATTTTTCAACTAAACTATTTTACATCACATGTGAAACGACGAAGATGTATATGAGAGGAAGTATTACGTTTGCTATAACATTTCGTTTGCTTTAAACCTTTAAGAAGGAATTTTTCCTCTGCTCATACCGCAAATCGACAATATTATCCACTGAAAATATTACTGGTGTTTTTGAACAACAAAAGACCACGTGCTTTTATTTAGATTTGAATGGTTTTCAGGCGGGAAATTCTGTGACAACAAGGAGAAGACTGGGTTCTATTACCTTCGTCTTTTCGTGGGACTTCTCCAAATTTGACTACATTCCTCAGTTCCAGTTCTTATAAATGGATGATATAGATTGTATATGCTTTTTTTATATTCAAAAGATACTTAGCACTGTAGTCCTGCTGCCACAACTTGAAAACAATGAGTCATTCTGAAAGAGGTTGAAATTATATCAAACATTTATATGTACAGTAGTAAACTATTATTTCATGGATCTTGTACTTCGTTGCCTTTTGATAGAGTGAGTTCTCGTATTTCTCACTTTTTTTAAAGGTGTCTTTATGGTATTATGTCTTTTCTTTTAACAGCACGTACTAAAAGGTTATGTTTACGCTTAAATATTCATTTAAAAATGATGCCTCAAGCCTTGACCCACTCTTAAACTACTTGAACTGACTCAAACTAAATGTTGTTTTGATAACCACTAACTTGGAATTAGAGATTGAACTGTACATCAAATATTTGTAACATGTAATTCTTTGCTGTTCCCTGAGGCAATTACTGACATGGTATTTTCATGATATTAATGCAAACAACTGTGATTAAAACTGAGTATATGTTAACTCATTATAAACGAAACAATAGAGTTTTATCTGTTTTGCATCAAATCAATGATCTTAACATTAAGACTTTATGTTAATAATCTTTCTTCAGTGCTCTAGAAAAAATTCAATACAATATATATACAAAGAGGGTACTTAAACATTTTTCAAAATGAGGTACATTACACTTTCTAGAACTTGCAACTAAAATGATGACAAATGCATCATAAAATAAAGATTTTTTGTATAACTTATATGTCCAACTTATATAAGTATATGTCCATAATTCATCAGCAAAATGTCTACCTCCTCATAATTCCAATTGCTACAGCGCCTGCTATTTCTAATGCCATTCTGTTTTTACACGTAATAATCTAATAGCTCTTTCACCATGGCTATTGCTAATACTTCTAACAATTTTAGTAATACCCTTGTTATTACTACTGTTGCTATTACAACGTCACTAATGTCATTAATATTTCCTTAGCTGCTGGTACTGCTACAAGTATTGTTACCAAGATTACTAGTGTTACTGTTCTTATTGTTACTGTTGATATTAATTATTTTGTCATCTTTATTTGCTTTCTTCTCGATAATGAGTTAAAGAAAAATAGACAACTTCCTTAAACCCTTTATTTTCAATACTAAAGTTTGGAAGATCCTTACTTCTTCTGTCGATATCGAACTACTCTGTCAACAGACACACATTTAGTATCCATTTAAATTAGATGGACACGTCATTACCAACAAAATACCCATTGTCTTTACCAAGGAATTATATCTTTAGACGTAATTGATGTATCTGTATTATCTGCTTCCAGCATAATGTGGTAAAATAACCTTAGATTTGTTGTCCAAGCTTTACATCATTCACCATTTATGCCCTGGTAACAATTGGTAACGCATTGTTAATGCAAAGTGTTTTCTACCATTTTCCCCAGGTATTCCAGAGCATAAGTAAATCTTCTTATTTTCTCTTGCAATATTGTACGCCTGGACATAAGCGGTAATAGCAAGCTAATCTTTCCTTCATTGTCTCCACATGCACCACCTCATCTTGAATCTTACTTTGCTCGCAGCAACAAGGAATTCAAATTGGATGTCTCTGCTGTCTTTACGAGTATTTGTTCCGGAATGTGTTTCAGAGAATGTAGTGGAGTACGTTTCAGGAGCAGAGAAAATTTGATCTCATGGCCTTTAAAATAGAGCAATGTTACACTTAAATTTAGATAAAATAGAATAAACAGATCACTTAAAACTATTGGCCCATGTACTATCATAAATGATTGGAATAAGGAAATTTAAATTTAATTTTTTAGTTTCTTTGTCCTTGAATGCTATCTTCAATATGCTAGATTATGGGCCTGGTTAGGTTTCCCAGTTTAGGTGACCCATTCTGCTTGAAATGGTCTCCGTAGCGAGGCTTCACCATAGACCTCAGGAAAAAGTAACAAGTGCGAACTCGGTACTCAGCCCTTTAGAACTTAAAATCTACGCTCACGACACCTAGATACGATGCTCCTCCATTATTATGATTATAATTATTATTATTATTATTATTATTATCTTTCTGTTACACGCTAATTTCAAATATTATTGTTGTGTTTTTTTTCAAAAAATTGATCTGTGGGTTCATGTTCCTGAGTTTTGGTAACAACAAATTTCCTCAAATCTCAAGCACTCGTCGGAGGATTTTGGCAGAGTGTAGCAACACAGTCTTTTGTAATTCTACCATTCTGGTAGCTATCCTAATCTCCTTCAGTCTTTTTGTCAATGCTCTTGGTGTTGTTCCTGGCTCGCCAATTATAACTGGGATTATTTTCACTTCTTTATTACACAGTTTTTCAATTCCCTTGCTTAGTCTTGGTATTTCAATATTTTTCATCACTCCTGGTATCGTATGAAACAGCATATATAAGTGTATAATATGACATTTGTTGTTTTTCTTGTCCCCTGTAATCATATCGGGTCTTCTTCCTTTTAAAAAGAGGTCTGTTTGTCTTAAAAAGTTCTATAAGACCTTATATCCTTCGTTTTTGCATACGGCTTACGGTTCATGTTCATACCATTTTTCTTTCGTTTAAAGACCATTATTCCTGCATACCTCCCAATGTATCTTTTTTCCTACCCAATCTTTGCCTGCGTTTATATTACTTTTGTGTCATTCTACTACTTTCACTAAAGACGTGATTGATGCTTTCATCTGTTTTGCCACCCATCCTACATTTACTATCTTGTTGAGTATTATCAATTTTTGCTTTCACTTAATTTGTTCTCATTGCCTGTTCTTGTGCTGCAATAATGAGGGTTTCGGTTTCTCTCTTCAGGCCTCCTTCTTTCAGCCACAATCATTGATATTTAGCTGCCATATCTTCAGTTTGTCTTATGAACTCGCCATGCAACATTTTCTCTTTCCAGTTGGTGTTCCTTTCTTGTATGTTGCTTCTCTTATACTTACTTTCTGTTTCAGCATCCTTCTTCTCAGCATCCTCACTAGCCGCAACTATCAGTTTCTCCTTGCTGTCTTCGACATACCTTTTTGGGCCAATTATGGAAAGATTAACAGCATATTCAACGCTCACGAGTCCTTTTCCACCTTCTTTCCTGGGTAAGTATAATCTATCAACATTACTACCCGGGGTGGAGTCCCTTGTGCATAGTTAAGAGCTTCCTCGTTCTTCGATTTATCTCTTGAAGTTCGTCCTTTTTCCAGTTGAGGAAAGCAGTGTAGTATCTCAATATAGGAATAGCCCATGCATTAATAAAACCTTTGATTATATTTTCCCATTCAACTTTGTCTCCAGTATCTTTTCCACACTTCTCTTATATTCGCGGCACACTTTCCCTTTCATCTCTTCTACCTGCACTTTATCCGCCTCTAATATACCTAAATACTTGTATCCTTCGCCTTCTTTCAGTGATTTTATAACTGCATCATCTAGCATTTTGATTCCATCTGATTTTATCCTTTTCCCTCTTTTCATTACCAATTTTGAATACTTTTCGATTCCAAATTCCATGCCAATGGCCTTGCTAAACAATCTGACTGTCTGTATAAGTGAATTAAGTTCTTTTTCGCTCTTTCCATACAATTTAAGATCGTCCATGTAAAGTAAGTGATTGGTCTTTTCTCCCTTTGTTGCAAATTCATACCCAGGCTTTGTCCTTTTCAATACATCGGTTAGGAAAATGAGTGTTGCAACTAATAGAAGAGGCGATAAGGTTTCTCCCTGAAATAAACCTCTTTTAATCTTAACCTCTCCCAGTGATTCATTACCACATGTCAGCTCAATCCTTCAATCTTTCATTGTCTTTTCTAGGAAATGCAGTAAAGTATTATTTATTCCTATGATACGCAAGCACTCCAAAAGTCAGGCACCATATCAAATGCGCTCCTATAGTCAATCCATTCCATTGCCAAGTTCTTTTTCCTTATTCTAACCTCTTTGAGGATCATCCTGTCTGTGTACAACTGATCTGCTGTTCCTCTGTTCTTCATTTTGCATCCCTTTTGTTCCTCAGACAGAAGCTGGTTCCTTTCCAAAAACGAGTAAATTTCATTAGATAACATTGCTGTTAGTAACGTCCAACAAAGAGGTAACCATGTGATGTGACGGTACTAACTTGCATTATTCCCCTTTGACTTCACCGTTCAGTTGTTTATAGAATCCACCTTCGTAGTTCTTGAATTGTCTATTCTGTTGGTATTGCTTGGTTCTTTGGGTATATTTTGTAATCTTTTCGTTTTTGGCCCTAATCATTTGTCTCAGCTCCTCTTTCACAAATTGCAATCCTTTCTGCTTCAACCTGTAGTTTCTTTGCAATGAAACTGAATATTTCTTCTTAGCTGCTTCCTTTTCAATTAAAGGCATTTACTCTACCTAGATCTCTGTTCAAATCTTTAATTTGCCCTTCAAACCTACGTTTCTTCCATGGTCTTTTTCTTGTCTCTTTATTTTTGCTTTTCATTCCAAGCATTTCTGTCTGCATTTTGGCTACACAATATATCAGATCATTAGTCTCAGTAAGATTGTTTACCGTAATCTTGCCCATCACATTGTTCCTTCCTTTTGCTTTCCTTTTTCAACGCCTCTCGCTGATGGTAATCTTTTTCTTTCCTAGTGAGTTTTAGGTTACATTACCACCGGTATTTTTTATTGTGACACCATCACTAGGGGGTTGCCAGGCAGGGCTTACGTCTCCCCCTACCCATGAGACAGACTAACCCCTACCAGACTCAAACCCGGTACTTGAAGGTCTCGGGGTAGGCTGACAGGTGCTGCACCTTGTCCAAGGTTGATCTGGAGGTAGTTGTGACAAAGGGTAACCTCATTCTCCTACGTCGAAACTCCACAACCGGATGCAATTTATCGTCATTTCCAGGACGTTTATTATTATTATTATTGTTATTATCTTTTGGGCTTAGTTTGCACTTTGATGTAATTCAATTGATAGGCTGGAATCAAGCCATGATTCTCAAGCTGTGATCAGGAGATTTCTAATATATGGAGAGCATTCTCGGAGTGATGTGTGCATTTACAAGGAGTACGACCGTCTGGAGATCCTCCACTATTAGCTTTCCTGGAATCTGTTGTAATCTTGCGTCCAGTCCCTTTTTGATGAGCTTAATGCATCAACTACGAATGGAACTGGCGTCGCCTTTATTTCCAACAGTCTTATCACTTCTATCTCGAGGTTCTCGTATTTCAACAGTTTTTCAAGTTCTATGATGGAAATATTTCTTTCGGATAGTTCGGTCATATCAATGATAACACAGGTCTTTTCTTCTTTGTTCTTGACAATGATGTCTGAGCCTATTGGCTTTGATCTCCCTGTCTGTCTTCACCGTAACATTGTGATGGTTTTGTTTTCCATTACAGCTTGCGGCTGATGTTTGTACCACGTGTATGCTGCTGGGAGTCGAAAATGATTGATGATTTGCAGATTTTCCAGTGCATGTAGGCAGTTGCCTTGTCATGCCTCTGAATGTACTCTCTTCTTGCTAATGTGGGACAACCTGATATGTGCTTAATGGTCTGTTCAAATTGGTTACACATCCTACAGATGAAATCTGTTCCGTCTTTAATTATTCTAGTCTTGTGCTGTTATGGTTATCCCTTCAGCTTCTGCCTTGAGTCACGCACTCGAAAGTCACTTATGTGTCCGGTGTTGCTTGACATCTGGTTTGTGCACTCTTGTTGGGTATTATCCGTGCATTGGTTTTGCTTTCCATGTTTCATCCATCGTTTTCTAAGCTCCTTTCTTCACTTCCTTTTTGATTGGCTTTGCAAACTTCGTTTCTGGCTCGTCGTCTTTCATTGGTGTTTCCACGATGTTCAGTTCCTTAGTGTAACTCTCAGCTTGCTTTGGAATGGAGTACAGCTTCTTGTTACATTCGTGTTCACGGACCAGCAGTTACAGCTTCTCTTCTATTGCTTCTGGATAAGAATTTAAATTCTTTGTTGAGATTGTAAATGCCATTTTGACTTGTGTGAGTCCCTTCCCACCGATCGTTTGTGGTAAGTATACTCTTCAAGAATCTGTCTTTGAGTGATGCACTCTTTCTGACGTCAATAGTTTTATATTCTTTGTGTCTAGTTTCCCCACTTCTGTAAAGTGCCAGTTAATAATGATTGAAATATATGTGAAAACTTGGAGTGCCAATGTGTTAATGGCTTGCATCTGGTTTGCAGAATTTAATTCACTTTTGATGACAGCCAGAACTCTACTGTAATACTCTTTTCTAATTTTCTTTTAAATTGCTGCATATTGAGTTCCATCACCCTCATTTACACCAAAGTATTTGTATATATCTTCTTGATCGAGCTCCTTTATGATGGTGTCTGGTTCCAGCTGTAAGTCAGATGTTGATGTCAGTTTTCCCCTTATGAAATTAACTTTCACACATTTTTCTTGTCCAAATTACATACATATGTTATCACTAAAGACTTTGACTGTAGCAGTTGTTTTTGGTGGTAATCGTTCTTGACGTAAGTCTTTAGATCATACATTTTGAAGCGATGGTTGAACTTTGTGCCTTTGATTTTATACCCAATTCTGGTATTATTCAACAAGGCACTGAGCATAAACAGAGGAAGAGTGAAAATAGTGAGTAGCCCTAAAAGATGCCACTTCTCACATGTATTGGTCTGGTTGTGATTGACTCTTCTTTATAGGTAAGCATCATGGTAGTTTTCCAGAGTCAAATATTTGATCGCATAACCTTGATAAGAGTTGGGTAGATTCGATTGATTTCAATTGGCCTGACAATCCAAGAGAGTAGAACACTGTTGAGTGCCTTGCGATAGTCAACCCATGCCGTACTCAGGTTCTTTTTCGTGAGTTTACAGTCTTTCAGTTCCATTTCGTTATTAAGGAATCGTTTCTTGCAGCAATAGGTTCCTCTTTTGGAAACCTTTTGTTCTGTTAGTAGAACGTTGTTGGTATCAAGGAAGCTTTAAGTTTGTTCTTTGATCACACTTGTCAAGGTCTTAAACATTGTTGGTCGATAGGCGATTGTTCTGTACTTCTTTGGGTTGTTGGTTTCTATAGCAATGTTGTCATGAATGGCTTCAAGATGCTTTAGCCAAACGTTTGGTACCTTATCTACTCCAGTTGGTTTAGTTGGTTTCCAATTCTTTTCTTTCTTTACAGCAAGGCCAATTTCAGTCTTTGTGATATTTTTCCAGTCTTGTTGAGGCCGATTTTTTAGCCTGTCTCACTTTCCTTCTATCCATTATGCTGCATCATTGGGGTGCTTCCCGTCTTTTCGTTTCTTGCTCCAAAACTCTTCCATTTCAGTCAAATGCGATGGATGTTTCACTTCCACCTGGTTGTTCCCAAGTTCTCTTTGGAACGTCTTGGCATCTGCTCTGAAAATTTTGTTCTGTTTGAATTGTTTACTTTGCTTATTATATCTTCTGATTCTTTGTGCTGTAGCTTGGATTTGTTGCTTGAGTTTTTCTTTTAATTTTAGGATGTCTGCCATGTTTTTATGCCGTATCTCTTTTTCATTTATTGTTCTTTTCTTTAGTTGGTCAGGGTGTTGTTTTCCATCACTGTTAGCACAGACAGGTCACTCCTTTTCGTCTGCATATCTTTCTCAATATCTTCCTTCCATTTGGGTTGTTTTCTCTTTCCCCGGGGTTTTCTTTTCTTTGGAACTGTCATTTCTCTGTTGACAGCTGTTATCGCATAGCAAAGTTGATTGATGGATGCAAGGTTCATTGGCTCTGGATTATTTGTTTTGATTTCATCTATGACTTTATTGGATTTTTTTATCAGACGCTTGGTTTTTTTTGTCCTTTATCATTTTAGGCAGCATGTCTCGGTATTTTAGTTCCTGTTGTTTTGTTTTAACCCATCTCTGGATAATGGTGTCATACAATTCCTTGAAGTCACCATCTTTGTTTTTTCCATGGGATATTCATTTGTGTTTCTTTATTTGAATTTGGATTTTGCGGATGATCAGTGTAGACTAGATCATCATCTTCAATACGTGTTTTAGGATTCTGTCTGTTCCTAGCAAAGCAGTTTTTGCATATCTGCAATATTACATGGAATACCAATCTTCTCAACCCACTTCTCAAATCCTTTTGCTACACTTTCAAGAGCTCCTATTATTACTGACACTAAATGAACTTTTTTCATTTTCCAAAGTCTTGCTACTTTTCTTTTCAAGTCCTTTCAAGTATGTTTATACTACTTTTATTGATGCTCCAGCCCATTTTTCTTGCAAAGATCCCAATGGGCTTTCTTGGCAACATTAGCATGTCTTCTCTTGTACTCTTTTTGTGCAAGCTTTTCACATCCACTAACTATGTGTTGCACTGCCTCTTCTCTCTTTCCACACATTAAACAAGTAGATTTGTTGTCACTTATATCAATTCTACATTTGATATACTTCTTTTTAAACGGCACATACAAGAGCCTCCGTTCTACTTTTGAGGTCACTTTCGGATACCAATACTACATTTTTTCTTTGTCAACGTTTTGTCAACAATCTTTGATGAAGTGACCATACACCTCTTTTACCATCCAATTTTGTTTAAGGTCTTTAGATTTTTTGGTTTTAAATTATTTTGTGGTAATCGTGCCTTCAGTAACAATTGTTCCGGACCCACTAACACCTTTCATGAAATTTTCTTCTGAGTTCAAAACGTAATAACCCAAATTATTTTCTTCCCCTCTTACTACAATTTTCACTTTACTCAGCCCTCTTCCACCTTCTCTCCTCTTCATGTACAACCTGTCAACATCACTCTTAGGGTGTAATGCTCCATTGGTTGTCATCGTTTTCCTAGTCTTTGTGTCAATCCTTTTCAATTCACCTCATTTCTAATCTATTATACCAGCATCATATCTAAAAATTGAGTCTGCCATGTGTTGATTGCTGTTATTTTGTTCTGGCCATTACGTTTTGATTGCAGAATCAATATAAGCCTCCTTTTGTATTCGTTTATTGTTTTCTACTTCATTTCTTTTTCTTTGATCAAGTTCTACTACTCCAAGGTAGGAATATTCATTCTGTTTCATTTTTTTCATAATTACACCATCTGGAAGTTCTATACCATCACATTTAACAATTTTTCCCCTCTTCAATACTACCACACCACACTTTCTAATTCCATATTCTATCACAATAACTGTGCTGAATGAATGGACAGTCGAAATAAATGACTCAATCTGTTCTTTACTCTTACCGTACAGTTTAAGGTCGTTAACGAAAAGCAGGTGGTTTTCACTAATTCTTTCTTTCCCCAGTTATAACCTATCTTCACTTTTCTCTTAGAACCCACGACATTGGGATCATACCTAACACAAAAAGTAATGCCGATAAGCTATTCCCTTGAAAGATAACTCTGTTGACTGTTAATCCCCAAATTGTCTCCATTCGACGTTAGTGATAATTTCCACTGGCTCATCCTTTTCTCTAAAAACTTTCTCATATTCTCTGCAATACCAAACATTTCCATGCACTCGATAATCCAGCTATGGGACACAAAATCATAAGCTTTCTTATAATCCACCCACGCCATAGCCAAATTTGCGTGTCTTTTCCTGCAATCTTTTAAGATCGTTTTGTCTATCAAGAATTGGCCTTTCGTCTCTTTACTACTACGTCTACAATCTTTTTGTTCTTCCGGCAATAGATCTTCCTCATTAATGTATTACTAAAGCTATAACGCCAGTCAACAATTTACACATTAGCGGTAGATAAGTTATTGGGCAATAATTGCCTACTGCATTACCTTTCAATGGATCTTTTTGACATAAAACCGTATGACCATAAGTAGACCATCCAGGCAAATCGCAAACTCCCGTAACAATCTCATTCAAATGCTTAGCCCTTCTTTCATGAAGGTTGGTAAAACTTTCAATCCGGAATCCCTGGATATTACCTGTCCCTAGTGATCTCCAATTTGGCATTTTTCTTAACTGCTCTTTGACTTTGTATACAGCTATAGTCAATTTATTTTGCAGTTGTTATTCTTCATTCATATCTTGTTTATTTCATTTAGCCATTGGGCTTCCTTGTTGTGTTGTCTTTTAACACTCCAAATGTCACCCCAAAACTTTCTGCTTTCTTCAGAATCTGGTACATCTGTTGACCTGGAACCTCCTTCATTTAAGTATGTGTACTTCTTTTTCTGGTCGACATTAAAGATTCTATTCTGTCTGAATTGCCTTATTCTTTGTTCGTATCTTTTGATCTTGGCACATTTTGCAAGAACCTTTTGTTTCATTTCTTCAATAACATTCTTAATTCCTTTCCTTTTCACCCTTTATTTTCCTTTTACATCCTTAAGTTTACATTTTTTCTTTGATTCTAGCTCCCATTTTGATTGTCTATCAAGCATGTTTGATTGTCTATTAAGCATGTCTCCTTCGATTCTAGGCTTTCACTTTGGTTCCCTATTTTGCCTAGGTTGAAATTCCTTCAATCCCATCTGTTCAGCAACCCACACACCTGCAACATTAATTAAATTATTCGTCTCCACGATGCTTTTAGTTCTTACAAACCTGATTGCTACATTCATTTTCTCAGTTTGAAGTCTTATAGTTTTCCTATGAGCCTTTTAAAAAAGAATGCTATCGCTTGTTTGCTTTTCTACAATGATTGTCTTCAATTCATCAACGATTCTCTTTAGCTCTTCATTCATATTACACCATCATTCATTGGTATATCATGTGCATCGGCTATGTCCACTGTCATATTCCCTTGTTCATAGCTATTCTCATCACCTTCATTAGTTTCCTTTTCATCTATATTACCTTTCTCCATTACGTTAACCCCCAGATGGGGTTATTCTTCTACTTTTCTCCTCACCATTTCTAGCTCTAATTCAGAAAGATGCCCATTCATTGTAATGGATCTTGCTTGATCACAAACACGTTGTTTTGTTAGCTCGACCCAAACTGCTATCTCTCCACTCTCTAAACATTATTTGCCGATAGCCTCTAATAGGTTGCCCATTTTCAATAAAACAGTTAATTTCTACAAAAGCATTGCATGACTACCTTGTTTATCTCTTTACTCCACTTCATTTTAGCTGTCGCAGGATAACGACCGGGTCTTTCTGCTGTGCCAGGGAAAGGCTGCAGAGCGAAGGGCCTTCGTTTACAGTTCATATCCCATTGACGTTGTTATTTTCATCAATCTGACTTTGTATTTTAACACTCATTAGAAGATTAGTGGGTCTTTGGTTGCGCAACCATCAGTATTATTTTTGAGACGCCATCTCTAGGATTGCTACCGATCAAAGCTTAATATCCAATCCTGACCATGGGACACAGCTACATCCCTTCAGACGTGAACTTGAAATTTGAAACTGCTGTTTGTCTATTATTCTGAGTTTTCCTTCCTCTAGGACGATCGCCGACCAAGACTAATGACTCCGTCCTAGCCATGACAGAATAGCCCTCGTCGGACGCCAATCCGGTACTTCATGGTCTCGGGGAGAGCTAACAGGTACTACAGCTTGCTAAAGGGTGACCTGGAGGTAATTGTGACAAAGGGTAACCTCACTCCCCCACTTTATTATTATTATTATTGTCATTATTTACTATTAACACCAGTTAGAGTTTAGGTTCCGGGTTGAAGATACTACCACATCTCAGCCCCTTTCTGAAGCTCAAAGCCGTGGTACTTTCCTCAGAATATGCATGCTCCCCAGAAGTACTGCTATCTGTATGCTTTCCAAGATGTTAGGGATTTCAAGTTGCTCGTGATAACCTACAGCGCTCTTTAAGACTCTGCCCAAGCATCCGATAACAATAGATAAAACCTTAACAGAAACACTGTGGATCCTTTCAATTTCAAAAGGAAGGTCTTGAATTTTTCGATCTTTCAAACTTCTGTGATAATTAGTTTTGATCTGCAGGAATAGCGATATCAATATTTTGCCAAATGTTTTGATGTTTGTAAATTACAGTTATAACGCGTCTGTTGTGGGACAATCTTATGTCTGTGAAAACATTCGATCTCATGTTTTTTGCAGAGTTTCTAATAAACTTGCGTGCTACTTTGTCGTATCTGTATTTAAATATACTTTGTGCTAATTTAGTACAACTGCTACCAAGATGCCTAACAGATTCCGGAGCTTTACAACACAGTCTGCAAAATAAAGAGTCGGTAGTTCTATCAATACTAACTTTGATGCTATTGGTTCTCAATGGTTGTTTTTGAGCAGCAAAGACCGTCCCCCCTGTTTTCTTTTTCAGATAACCATTCCTTGACCATCTCCACAACTCAAAAGCTTCTACTTCCTTTGTTTATTCAAAAAAACTTATTGTGTAGGGGTTTTCCTTTCCATTGCTGCTTTCCGCTCATTTTTAGAGAGTACAGTCCTTTCTTGATTAATTTTCTTCAAGTGCACTCCCTTTAAATGCTTTTTTTACCATCCGTTTACATCTCAACCTTATATAACTGAGGAGTTCCCTTCTTTCTTCGTTAATACCTTGTTCTTCACTAATGTGGTCTCCACTAACTTCTCTTCTAGGCATGAAGAGCAGTATAATATTACTTCTTGCATGTAATGCTCTATTCATTACCAAGATATTTCTTGTTATTCTGTCAAGGTTTTTCCTCTCCTAAATCTATTTCTCTACTTTTCCTCTTCTTTTTGACCAGATTATAGCACATTAATTGTGTTTAAACGACATCATTATATCTTCAGAGAAACTCAACCGTATTAGCAAGCGAGTTCAGGTGGTCTTTACTACTCGCATGCACCTTTATATAACATCCATAAAGAAAAGATAATTAATCTTCTGCAAAGTCTTATTTATTCAGTAACCGGCATTTACTCTGCGTAAAATGTTTGAGAATGGAATCATGACGATGACGAACAATAGCGGTGATAAATAATTACCCTGAAATATACCTCTGTTGATATTAACTTTGCCGAGAACATCTTCTTCTGAAGTCAACATTGTTTTCCATTTAGACATACTATTTCTCAGCATATTCTTTATATTGTAAGCGGTTCCAGTCATCTCAGAGCATTTCAAGGTCCAGGTATGCGGTACCATATCATATCCTTTTCGCCAGTCTATCCAGTATCAAATTGGAGAATCGCCGTTGTCGAGCTAACATGTCTATATGATATCATTAGAGGGTCGTCGCAAGAATAGAAAAATAATACTTCACAAACGATTAGATGGTGATCTCTGGACAAGTAACTGGATTAGAGCTTGTCACCTAAAAATAAAATATTTAGAAAACTATGTGAGAAAAACAACTTAAGTCCAAAGTAAGATACAAAAATTATTTTGAAAGTGTCAATTATTTGCTCATTAACTGAAGAAGAGACGAAAAATGAATGGACTCAGAACTGTTATTAGACGAATGAGCTAAGAATAATTTCGCTGAAACAGCAGGCCTATTAATTAAAAAGTATTTTTCTTTTAAGATTTTATCACGCAGATTATGTTTTTTGTTGATGAAATAAAACTGGAAAGCTAAAAAACTTCTCACTAAAATCTGCTTTTCCCTGTGCTCCGTGCGTCAACAAGATTTTTAAAAATTAGTTGAGACTATTTTCATTACCTATTTGGGTATTATTTGATTAATTGCGAATTAGAGATTCAAATATATGTTAATATCTCGTCATCTGTTAATTTTATGGTTTTGGCTTGGCAGGCCTCTCTTTGTGCCAATCTGTCAGGAGTCCTTATTCCATGTATCATCAGAGGTGACATTTCCTCACAATCTTTTCCTCGTAACAAATGACTTTTGTGGTAAAAATCAATCGTGAGGTAAGAAACAAACCTGGAAACTGATCCAAGATATCATCATCATCATCATCATCATCATCATCATCATCATCATCAACAACATCAGTCTGGCGAATCTAGCAGGACTGGACAATATGCAGAATCAAGATTCTGATACGAACCTTGTCAAATGGTACAAAAATGCAGAAATTGGATGCAAAAAAACATTGCACAGTCCTCTGTGTAAAAAGAAAGTTTCACTTTTATCGACGCTGTATACATCAGAAACAAATGGAGACATGACTTCAAACTTATAACAACATGCATTCATCCCTTCGACCCCTCCCATGAAACTGTCAGTATTTTTGGGATATTACCAGATAGAGAAAGAAAATCGTCATATTCAAAAGCAACGAACTATATAAGCTTAATGGAGAGAAATACTGCTCACATTTTGACATTGTTATCTTGAAAATCAAGCACGCAATTTCGAGAATTCTTAACTGCTGATTCCAGACATTGCCAAAATTTCTTGATAAATGACTGACCAATCTTGATATTTCATCTTTGAATTTTCTAGAGAACTTATAAGTGTAAGTGTTCAAAAAGCTCGTCAAGGTATACAATTTGATTGATGAATGAGTTCTTTTGAAATACAAAGTAGTTGCTATTAGACTTCAGAATATTTATATATGCTCCTGTCGCAAAAAAACTCCTCAAGTAAGGATTTTGTATTATACTCAGCTTTTTTTAATGGTACTTTGCTGTAGTCATTTTTGTCAATAGTAAAAGGAATAATTTCATTCTAAAAAAGTAAAAACTCCTGCATCAAATGTTTTAGCTGGTATAGTAAGAAAATGATGAACTTTTTAACCATTATTACCAGAATGAAAACCAGTAATCAAGACTAAGAAAAAAAAATGTTTAAATGTTAAAACTGTATTTTTTAAACCAAAGAAAAAATATTGTGACTGTTAGGAAAGAAAAGGATAAATTTCTGATACTAGAAAAGAAATTCAAGAATAATTAAAAGACAAGGAATTGAAAAAGTTGGAACGTTTAATACTTGAGAGCAAATCAAAATCCAGAGGTGTATCAGGTAGGCTCTTGTTGACCCTAATTTTCAATGAACTGTTTTTCGACAAATAGAATATAACTTTCAATTTGATAATGATTGTTTCCGATACTCCTATCAAATTTTCAACGAATAAAAACAAAAATGTGTATTCTCATTTTCTTTTCTTAACAGCACTGCTGCCAAGTAGTAACTGAAATATGCAGATCCATTTATAGGAGGAATTCATACGAAGCTATTCAAAGGATCGGAGAAGAGATAAACAATACTCTTTCCAGCATTCAATCATAAAAAGGCAGAGACTTGAGATCAGACCCTCATCCAAAAAAATATCAACCAGTAACTCAAATCTAGATATGAAAAAAAGAGTAGGTAGAGGTCTCAGTAAACACTGTCAAGAATTCCATAGCCAGGTTAAAAATGCATTATTTTTAAGAATAAAACTGTCATGCAATTTGCACTATTAACAGGCACAATCATCTTTTTAAAATAAACTTAGATAAGGCCTTGTACTGAGAATTTCTTAATTTTTTAGGTATTTGAATAGTCAAAATTTTATAAGCTTCTCTTAATTGTTAGGGGTTTTTAACTTTTTCATATTCTTGTTACAATATGTTACAGTATGTAGTTTTTCCTACAAATAATATATATTTTTTAATATGTTGGGAATGAACAACATTATATATTTGGATAAATATTTGTATAGAACTTAGAGTTTATTAAAAAATTCCAATATTTGATACCCGTTTTTTAGTTTATGCATATATTTTGTTTCTGGATCTAGATCACTGCCAAAGCTTGTTAAGTTTGGAGTTGTTTTTTTCTGTATCTCTTTGTTTATCGTCAACGTGGCTTTAACAGTGTTGCGTAGGACGGAGATCATTACTAGTCTGCTTCAGCATACACACATAAGATCCAGGTGTACAGTATTAGTTCACAAAAAGCAGATACTAAAACGAAAAGGGTAGCTTAACAGTATAATTTTGTTTCTTTCATCCTCAAAAATTCGAGCTAATTCCAATTTAGGTGTGGATGCCTCTTGGGAACATTTTACAGGTACAGTTACAGACACAGTTACAGGTACAATGACAAGAAAGCACAGCTCAGACAATATATTATATTCTTTTTGGCCCGGGACTTATCTAATGCAGCAACGTGTATCAAAGGAAGTATTGTGTGTAATCATTATAAAAATTATTTAGCTTCTTGTTCACCATAATAGCATCCGATTAGGGTCATACGATAGTAAAAAATCAGTAAAAAGGTTTGCAATCCTAAACTTGAGATATGAAATTGACATTATCCTAAATTAAGCACAGTTCCTGAATCCACTGTTAAGATCTGCTAATAAGACATCAAACAATGTCACTGTTTCAAAGAGAGGGCTATGGCTTTTTCTAAAAAAGTGAAATAGTAGCAGTTATTTTTACAAATAACTTTTTACACACACACATACACTCACACACACACACACATATATATATATATATATATATACACAGAATTACAGATAGACAGACAAGCATACATACATACATTTAGAGATAAAGCATGTTTTAGAGACATGTCTCAAACTAACTCTTGTTATAAAAAACGGGAAAAATGGGGCACTCTGTTGAGTAGAGGAATAAATTCTCAAAAAGCAGAACAAAAAAATACTATTTGATCCTAAAGCAGGACATGTGGAATCTGTTTGTCTCGGAATTTTTCCTAAATCGTTGTATTGACCTTCTTTCCAACTCCAAGTCACAACTTAAATATCATTCACCTCACCTCACCTATCCCTTGACCGCTGCGATCGTAGGGGCTCGTCGCGCGACACGGCATGCACTAGGGCTCGCCACTTCTTCCGGTCCTTTGCCAGCAGCCGTAGCCCATGTATATTTTTCCCGGTCCATCTTGTTATGTCATCCTTCCACATCGCTCTGGGTCTTCCTCTTAGTCTTATGCCTTCTATCATTCCTTGAAATATGGTGTTCGGCAAGCTATTGCTCCTTGCTATATGCCCAAACCATTGTAATTTGTGCTTTTTACCATTTCTGTGAAGTGTTCGATTTGGGCTACGTGACACTTGACTTCCTCCATTATCGACTCGTTTGTCCTATGCACTGTACATGGGATTCGGAGTAGGCGTCTGTAACATCGCAGTTCATGGCTTCTTATTTTCTTCTCTATTTGTGGTGTGAAAGTCCAACTTTTGCACCCATATAGAAAACAAGAAAGACCTATGCTTCTCGTGAATCGTATCTTTGTCTTCAGGTTGATTGCTTTACTTTTCCATATTGTCTTGTGTTGCGTTAGAGAATTGATAGAACGGACGATCCTTACTTCGAGCTCCTTGGTGGACTTTCCGTCTGATGTCATCGTACAGTCCAGGTACTTGAAAGCATTCACAACTTCTATTTTTCTGAATTCAACTTCACTATCGGTTCATTCTTGTTGTCATTGTCAAATACCGTTATTTTGCTCTTTTCGGCGCTTATTAACATTCCTACCTCTATCAACACGGTCTAAGAGTATTTGCAATTCTTCTGCGGTACATGCCAGTAATGCGATATCGTCCACGAAGCGCAGATTATCGACGTGCTTTCCTCCGACTTTTATAGTGCCTTCGAAATCTTCCAGTGCTGCTGTCATTATTTGTTCTAGGTGGACATTGAATAGACTGGGTGACAGTAGGCAGCCTTGTCTTACGCCGACGGTTGGTCTGAAAGGCAAGCTGTGTTGACCTTCGATTGCAATGACACTTTCAGCTTGAGAATATAACTCAGCAACTAGGTGTACTATGTCTTGAAGGATCCCGTTCTTTGATATTGTGTTCCACGGTGCTTCGTGCCAAACTCTATCGAAAGCTTTCTTAAAGTCGATAAAATTGACAAAAACTGCTAGGCCATGTTCGATATGTTTTTCTATGAGCACTCGAAGATTGAATATCTGCTCTACAGTACTGCGTCCTGGGCGGAAACCAGCCTGCTCATCGCTAAGGATAGACTCAATTCTTGGCTGCAGTCTGCTAAGTAGTACTTTCAGTAGGACTTTGCTTGGGTGACTAATCAAGCTGATCGTGCGATAATTGGAGCATTCTTTCGCGTTTCCCTTTTTGTGGAGTGGGATCATGATGCTTTGCACCCATTGTTTCGGCCATTGCTTTGTTCTTAGGATCCGGTTGCAGATCTTTGTGAGTAAAGGAGTTACTTCACACATTCCTGCCTGCAATAATTCACTAGGTATATTATCAATCCCTGGGGATTTGTTGGGCCGCAGTGCTCTTATAGCTGCTTCAACTTCTGATTCCAGGATCTCCGGTTCAACTTCTTCATTTGACTGACTGATTCCCAGTGCATCCTCGTTTGCACCTAAGTCAGTGGTGTACAAGTCTTCGCAATATTCTCTCCATCTTTCACAGACTTCTTCCTGCTTTGTCAACAATTTCCCTTCTTTGTTGTTAATGACACTTGCTTTTTGGCCTGATTTTTTCGTCAGTTTCTTTACGGTGTCATATGCTTGTTTTGAGTTGTTTCTTTTAATGCAGTTCTCGATTTCCTCGCATTGCCTGTTGATCCATGCATCTTTGGCCTCTCTCAAAAGTTTTCGCACCTGTTTATTGCTCTGTTTGAATTCTTCTTCTGTTGTTCTGCTGCGATGTCGCTTACTTTTTAGTTTTCTTCGTTTATCGCGACTTCTCAGTCCTTCCTCTGTCACCCAAGGTTGTCGGACTGGCTTTCATCTGACTAACGTTTCCTCTGCAGTTTTGAAGACTCTCTCGGTGAATATGTCAGTTAGCTCTTGTGGGGCTTCATCTAATAGCAGAAGGGGAGCAAATTTTCCTCCCAGCTGGGCCTGAAATGACTTTAACACTTCGGGATCTTTCAGCCGACCCAAGTCGAATTTTATTCTCACTTTTGGTTGGCTTTGCATCTTCTTCAATTTTAGCTTCATGGTCATCAGAACCAAGTCATAGTCACTGTGGATACAAGCACCAGGATATGTACGGGTTTTAGCTAGGTTGACTGATGATTGATAGGACTTTCTGATTAAAGAGAAGTCGATCTGGTTGTAGTGTAGATTGCCTGGAGAGTGCCATGTGGTCATTCTTGATGGCTTGTGCGGGTATAGTGTGTTGCCAATCACGAGGTTGTTTTCTTTGGCAAACTGTAATAGTCTGATTCCTCTGCTGTTAGTTTCACCTAGCGCATGTTTTCCAACAGTTCCTTTCCACTCGTCGTAGCTCCACCCAACTTTTGCATTCCAATCTCCCTGTACTATCAGAATGTCTTTCCTTGGCACCACACTGATGACTTCTTCTATTTCTTGATAGAATTCTTCGATTTCATCTTCCCTGTGGTCGCTTGTGGGGGCGTAGACTTGGATGATGGTCAAATTGCGAGGCTTGGCATTGATTTGAAGTATTATGCATCTGCTTGAAATAGGTTTGCATTCAAGGACTGAAGACTTGATAGCTTTATTCACTAATATTCATACTCCTTTCTGATGGTAGTGATCTTCTCCACTATACCAAAGTTTATGACCCTCTTCTGTTGTGTGTTCACCAATCCCATTCCACCTCGTTTCTGAGAGTCCTAAAATGTGCCAACTGTAGTTTTTCAGCTCATACGTTAGTTCTTTTAATTTTCCTGTCGCATAGAGTGATTTTACGTTCCAGTGTCCGATTATGATAGTCTGTTTTGCAATGTTAGGTTGCTCTCCAGTAGCATACTTAACACCCCTGCCCTGGGGAGCAGTAGCAGAGGGCGCGGTCGTTGGTGACCCAGGCCACGGCCGATCCGGTATGTGGTTAGAGTTGGTTGTTGCTGTCATCACGCTACAAGTTTCAAAGAGGGTTATTCCCAGTGGTGCTCATCTCCTCTTCGGGAATGGCTGGCCACTGCTTACTTAGGTGCATAAGCGTGCCCAATCGAGCTATTGCTCCGGATGTCCCAGGCATCCTGTTGTCATGCTAGTGTTTACTACCATTCCAGTCTCTGTGCACTTGGAGGCTGCACTACCCCAATTGCCAGAGCGGCAACCCCTCACTACGTTTGGTACGCCAGCTGAGACGCAGAGCCGGGATGTGGCCGTTACCATGCACTGGTAACTACGAGGAGCCAGTAGTGAGAGTTGAGGACAGGGAGAAGGTACCAATGCGTCCATCCATCCGAAAATGCAGCTGATGGTTGGCAAAGGTGCTAACCTTCTATGCCCCCATATATCTCAAATATCATTAAACCTTCATAAATATTTCAAAATAATAATTTATCGTTGTAACAACTCGTAGAGCCANAACTAACTCTTGTTATAAAAAACGGGAAAAATGGGGCACTCTGTTGAGTAGAGGAATAAATTCTCAAAAAGCAGAACAAAAAAATACTATTTGATCCTAAAGCAGGACATGTGGAATCTGTTTGTCTCGGAATTTTTCCTAAATCGTTGTATTGACCTTCTTTCCAACTCCAAGTCACAACTTAAATATCATTCACCTCACCTCACCTATCCCTTGACCGCTGCGATCGTAGGGGCTCGTCGCGCGACACGGCATGCACTAGGGCTCGCCACTTCTTCCGGTCCTTTGCCAGCAGCCGTAGCCCATGTATATTTTTCCCGGTCCATCTTGTTATGTCATCCTTCCACATCGCTCTGGGTCTTCCTCTTAGTCTTATGCCTTCTATCATTCCTTGAAATATGGTGTTCGGCAAGCTATTGCTCCTTGCTATATGCCCAAACCATTGTAATTTGTGCTTTTTACCATTTCTGTGAAGTGTTCGATTTGGGTTACGTGACACTTGACTTCCTCCATTATCGACTCGTTTGTCCTATGCACTGTACATAGGATTCGGAGTAGGCGTCTGTAACATCGCAGTTCATGGCTTCTTATTTTCTTCTCTATTTGTGGTGTGAAGGTCCAACTTTTGCACCCATATAGAAAACAAGAAAGAACTATGCTTCTCGTGAATCGTATCTTTGTCTTCAGGTTGATTCCTTTACTTTTCCATATTGTCTTGTGTTGCGTTAGAGAATTGATAGAACGGACGATCCTTACTTCGAGCTCCTTGGTGGACTTTCCGTCTGATGTCATCGTACAGTCCAGGTACTTGAAAGCATTCACAACTTCTATTTTTCTGAATTCAACTTCACTATCGGTTCATTCTTGTTGTCATTGTCAAATACCGTTATTTTGCTCTTTTCGGCGCTTATTAACATTCCTACCTCTATCAACACGGTCTAAGAGTATTTGCAATTCTTCTGCGGTACATGCCAGTAATGCGATATCGTCCACGAAGCGCAGATTATCGACGTGCTTTCCTCCGACTTTTATAGTGCCTTCGAACTCTTCCCATGCTGCTGTCATTCTTTGTTCTAGGTGGACATTCAATAGACTGGGTGG
>RDPX01000245.1:102451-177042 GCA_003991215.1 Morbakka virulenta
TGATTGCTTTACTTTTCCATATTGTCTTGTGTTGCGTTAGAGAATTGATAGAACGGACGATCCTTACTTCGAGCTCCTTGGTGGACTTTCCGTCTGATGTCATCGTACAGTCCAGGTACTTGAAAGCATTCACAACTTCTATTTTTCTGAATTCAACTTCACTATCGGTTCATTCTTGTTGTCATTGTCAAATACCGTTATTTTGCTCTTTTCGGCGCTTATTAACATTCCTACCTCTATCAACACGGTCTAAGAGTATTTGCAATTCTTCTGCGGTACATGCCAGTAATGCGATATCGTCCACGAAGCGCAGATTATCGACGTGCTTTCCTCCGACTTTTATAGTGCCTTCGAAATCTTCCAATGCTGCTGTCATTATTTGTTCTAGGTGGACATTCAATAGACTGGGTGACAGTAGGCAGCCTTGTCTTACGCCGACGGTTGGTCTGAAAGGCAAGCTGTGTTGACCTTCGATTGCAATGACACTTTCAGCTTGAGAATATAACTCAGCAACTAGGTGTACTATGTCTTGAAGGATCCCGTTCTTTGATATTGTGTTCCACGGTGCTTCGTGCCAAACTCTATCGAAAGCTTTCTTAAAGTCGATAAAATTGACAAAAAACTGCTAGGCCATGTTCGATATGTTTTTCTATGAACACTCGAAGATTGAATATCTGCTCTACAGTACTGCGTCCTGGGCGGAAACCAGCCTGCCCATCGCTAAGGATAGACTCAATTCTTGGCTGCAGTCTGCTAAGTAGTACTTTCAGTAGGATTTTGCTTGGGTGACTAATCAAGCTGTTCGTGCGATAATTGGAGCATTCTTTCGCGTTTCCCTTTTTGTGGAGTGGGGTCATGATACTTTCCGCCCATTGTTTCGGCCATTGATTTGTTCTTAGGATCTGGTTGCAGATCTTTGTGAGTAATGGAGTTACTTCACACATTCCTGCCTGCAATAATTCACTAGGTATATTATCAATCCCTGGGGATTTGTTGGGTCGCAGTGCTCTTATAGCTGCTTCAACTTCTGATTCCAGGATCTCCAGTTCATCTTCTTCATTTGACTGACTGATTCCCAGTGCATCCTCGTTTACACCTAAGTCAGTGGTGTACAAGTCTTCGCAATATTCTCTTCATCTTTCACAGACTTCTTCCTGCTTTGTCAACATTTTCCCCTCTTTGTTGTTAATGGCACTTGCTTTTTGGCCTGATTTTTTCGTCAGTTTCTTTACGGTGTCATATGCGTGTTTTGTGTTGTTTCTTTTAATGCAGTTCTCGATTTCCTCGCATTGCCTGTTGATCCATGCATTTTTGGCCTTTCTCAAACGTTTTCGCACCTGTTTATTGCTCTGTTTGAATTCTTCTTCTGCTGTTCTGCTGCGATGTCGTTCACTTTTTANCACTACGTTTGGTACGCCAGCTGAGACGCAGAGCCGGGATGTGGCCGTTACCATGCACTGGTAACTACGAGGAGCCAGTAGTGAGAGTTGAGGACAGGGAGAAGGTACCAATGCGTCCATCCATCCGAAAATGCAGCTGATGGTTGGCAAAGGTGCTAACCTTCTATGCCCCCATATATCTCAAATATCATTAAACCTTCATAAATATTTCAAAATAATATTTTATCGTTGTAACAACTCGTAGAGCCAATTATTTAAGGAGGTGTTGACGTAAATGTTACCACAAGTTCATTTCATTGAGAATGAAAAGATGTAATTACAGTGTTCTTCTTAATAAATCATCCAAAGTTCAACAGCGGTGGCTTCCACCTTTATTACGTCAATAAATATCAATCTCACAAACAATCTGAAAGCAAATGTTAGACCAGAACTAAAAAATCTTATTAAATACCTTGACAAATTGCACTCAGGAACCAAAAAGTCTCATTCTGAGTACGACTGGCCATCATACAACCACAATTGGAAAACATTTGGCAGAGCTGTCATTTAGAGATATTCTGATGAGTACCAGTTCAGATCTGGAGTACCGTAGGCATCAAATCTTTGATCAACATTGTTCTCAATATACTTTAATGATTTTGAAGGCAACATTGCCCTGTCAACACTTTTACCCTTTTAAAGCATCCACTAACGTTGATCTCATGAACTGTATGACCAAGAATAGGAAAGATTCTTTTATGAACACCGGAAGCCTGTAAATCTTCTCTTCAAGTATTATTTTCGTAATAATTGTTTCGTCCCATGTTAATCGAAATGATGTGTTCCTGGCTCAAAAGAGATGATACCTTTCTGGGTGAGAAACTCTTTATTATGTGAGTGATTGGGTATAAAGAAGAAAATAGAGCACCAAGTACTTGACTATTTTTTTAAATGATGCAGTTAAGAAGGTAAAACAGATAGCCTATCAACAGAGTGCCTCGAAGGAAATAGAGATCCTAATCCAATTTGGTGCTACTTTCATCTTTCAAATTTCTATCTTTATTCCTACAAAGCCTCTCTTTCATCATTGCCCCTATATACTCTAGAATATTCAAAGACAACCTAACAGATATTAACTATATACCACACAACGATACTCTCGAAACTGAAATATGAAATATAAGAGAAAAGATTGACTATATCAAAAAGTCCTGTTTGAAAATTTGAATTTGCTTGTAGCAGTACTTAAAACAAAACACAAATCTGTCTCCTTATCGGGTTCTAGTCAAACCTAATAAGCATGAATCAGCATTTACATAGTCTGCATGTAATGATGCAATAGATATTTGGAATACATGGAACGTCTGAGTGAAAGTTATAAGCAGAATTAAAAAGAAAATATTAATTCAAATTCTAATCACTCTTTTACCTTAAACCAGTTTGAAAATACATGGCAGAGTTGGGTGTCCAAGAAGGCAACCTCCACGTGGTGACGTCTGGATGCTGATTAGCCAGGTTTTCCTGACTAGTTGGTAAGGAATAGCCTTCGTTTCAAACTGTTCTTCCGTACCAAGGAAGAAATCGATCTAGTCGTTCATGTGATTTTGAATCTGGTACGTCGTCGATTTGGAGGGGTTTTTTGAAGTTGTACCGCCCCCGATGGTAAGTGAAGGTTTATTGTTTCTGGTTTCTTTCCAAACCAATCTGCCTTGCTTGTGAGTTGCTGATGCTTTTCAGTGTCGTCCTTGCTGGTGCGTAGGTGGCCACTAGGAGTAATCCTGTTTGTGGTAGGATAACAACTGTTGGCTCGGTCTCACCCATGACAAACCAACCAGGAAATGTGTGTCTTCGACGCCCCTGTAGTTAGGAGAGATATTCCTGGTGAAGCCTACTCACTTGGTCACAGATACATACTGGGGGAGCATTGCTGTGGGCTATAGATACTCACTTGCTCGGCGGTGAGGGGAGGTTTATTTTCCGTTTCATGGGGCCGGATCGAGCTCACCAGGGTTGGCCTTACAATCTGCCTCCAGCAGCTTATGCAACAACAACAACAACATGACAGAGTTAAATTATTTTAAAAATTAAGTTTATTAAACAGATTTACTGCAAAGAAAGTTCTACACTACAACTATCATAAATAATGACATACTATTAACGGTTGCATTATTAACAACTTTATCAACAAAAAGAAGCGAAAAAAAAAAGTTTTTTCCTCTGTTCTATCCATTTTGTTGAGAATGTAGTATTCTGAATTTCGGAGACTTTTCATTAAGACGTTTTATAAACATTGGCTTGTTATATTTGCTTCTTGTTATGTATTTGTACATTTTTCTGCTTTTTTAAGGTTAAGAATCATACAATGCATAAAACTACTAAGTGAAAGAAACTGTGGAAAAAAGCTAAGGTAAGAAATAATAGTTGACCTCAAAGCAGGCACTCATAATCTACAATGTTCCACAATCTAGCTACCCGAAACTACATTATTTCAAGGATATATTATAAAGAAGGGAAGCAATTGGATGAGAATAAAGACGTTTAGGGAAAAGATCCACACAAAATGTAATAAACTGAACTGATGCAAGCAAGGAAAACTCATTGGAACACTTGTTCATCATCTTCTTCCAGCACTTCTCTTTCATGGGTTGCCACAGCGAATTGACTCTTTCCATTTGTGTCGGTACAGTGTATCCTCCTGACAGTCCAATCCTAATCATGCCATTATCTACGCAGTCTCTCCTTCTTCTCTTTGGTCTTCCCGGTCTTTCCTGCCTGGTAGCTCCATGTTAAGCACACGTTTCCCAATGTACCCATCTTCTCTCCTTAGGACATGTCCGTGTCACATCAAATGTGGCTCTGCAAGTTTTCCTGCAATGTCGCATACTCCGATAGCGCCTCTAATTATTATTAGAACACTTCCTATGATAATATTTATAGAAAATACGTAAAGTACGTAAGGTACTCTCTGGTGTGATATAAAGAACCAAACTTTTTAAAAGCAGACTTACCAGTGAATTAAATATAGGGATCTAATGCAAGATTTAAAGAACATTGTAAGCATCCTCATTGATTGAAACCAAACATCCTTATTAATAATTTAGTAACTGTTTTATACTGCTAATACATTATTTCTTTAACTATTATCATTTATAACAGTTTTTTAATATTTGTATCAAGTAGCAAAAACTCATTTCTATTATCATTTTTTGTGTTACCTGTGTGGAGGGTGTTGGATACAAAGATTAGGGAGTTTTGTTGTTGTTACACTTGTCTCAATGACACCACAAAGCATAGTTGGGCATATTCATATATGTTACTTTATGATTTCGCACGACATCAGCAAGAAAGTTTATTGGTGTAATCCTCTTGTAATATTTAACGTAATTGTCCACTATATAATAATATTCTAAAGTATCTTACCTGTCTGATTATTCAAAAAATATTTTTCATAAGCTTTGGCAAATGTTGTCTCATATTCTTTTCTTTGCTTAAAATAACAATAGGGTAACAACGAGTAAAACAAACATTTTGAACATTCTTAGTAAACTATTAATTTCTACAAATTCAGGTAGCGATATAAGAAAATTCTGATTTATAATTATTACTAATAGCATGACTAACAAATTACAGATAGATTTATCATTTTTGTAATCATTGTTATAACTCTCGTTGTTCTTTATGATAGTCACTCTTGTAATCATTAACATTACATTTATCATCGATGTTTCTCAGTTGTTACCACCATTACATTTTATTCTCCACATAGTTCATTTTGTAACTTTCGTTTAAGTATATAAGCAAATGCACTAGCAGAGGTACCCTGATTGTCGGAGGCATTTGGATGAGCTACCAAGATGACCATGAATTATTCCTCTACAATAAATACGTAAAATCAAAATTGAAATCTAGTTTGATCCATTGCAATATTTTTATATCCTGAGTAATTTCTTTTACATTCATTTTTAATTCTTAGTACCTATTTTTTGAGAAATATTTACATAAATCTCTTTTTCACAAGCTTTCAAAGTATTTTGATACCAAATAAAGGCTTTCTTCTTTCCTTGGCTAAATTAATTCCTATATCGGTCTAACGCCTGTGTCGGTCCTATACATGTTGCAGAAGGAGGAAGGTTAGGCAAGGATTCAAGTGCCCTTCTTTGTCAAAAAAGCCCGGATAAGGCAAGCCTTAACAGTAACATACGATGTCCATATAATCGAAAATAATAATTTTCAGAATTTAAGGCCCAAGAGATAACGCTCAGGAATAATATAAGGACACCTTCTACGAACAAGTACAGAGACAAACTGTATCGTCATTCGCTCATCGTCGTTATCATTTTCGTCGCTTCTTCAGACATTAAAGAGCAAAGAACAACAAAGAAGCCAAGGAATTGGAAGAATAAATGAAAACGTGGGTAGACTTTTGAGCTTTCTAGACTGAACAATCAGCAATTAAATACTACCTAATACCTAAGTCAAAATCATATTAGGTACTGCAGAACAAATTGTTATCCTTTGAAACACTGACCATGATATTGAAAGGAAAGCACTCCTGTAAGATTAATTTATCAAGTTTCAGAAGGCTTTTAGTAGCTATGACAGAAACAAAGTCTGGGTCATACTTAAGTGTTTTGTGTCACCACACCTAGTGAGAAACAAGGGAATCTAAAGTGGAAGTAGTTTCGCTCGTTTTGGCAGGGAAAATTCACGTTCTCTTGTAGAAAAAGGGACTAGGCAAGGGTGCGTAATGCTGTAGATATTTTTTATTAAAGCTGTTGATTGGAAAATGCAAAAACTAACTCCAAACGACTATAGTCAGAGTCCTACTCCAATTATTTGTTGCAGGAGCTAGTCTACACGGAAATAGTTTTTACGTTACGTATCAACACATTTTGCTACTTTGGGTCGACAGATGTTTATTTCAAGAGCTGACGCGTGCAACCTACAAAGTTCCTAATCCAATGACCAGAGAATCAAAACCATTATAATTATGTCAGTCGAGAAATAACTTTGGTTCCAGGGTAAATAAACAGCACATATCCGTGAAAGTGTTGAAGTTGCTAAGTACTACACGCAATCAAGCTTAAATTTTTGCTGTAATTAAATTGTGTTGCCTAAAATCGTATTCAATAACAATACAAAAGTAAAATCAAATTTAAAAGGTGATTCAAGAGTTTTCATGTTAATAGATTTACTTAAATATCCTTAAAATCGACTGTTCTTGCAATTTCAAATTCAATACTTAAGACTGCAAGGACATACAGCCTGTCCTTAGCCACAGTGTTGCACTTGAGCTCTTTATTGCTTAAAGCTTGCTGAATGAAGACTCAGCTGATGCATCTGTTACTGGCAAAATACAAAATATTCTCAATGTTCTAGAAAGACTCCAGATCTTTCTTTCAGGTTAAACTTCATCACTTTATTTAAAAGAGCATGTAGATCAAGCTCTTTTTTTATCAAATTTGCAATACAGAACCTTTTAAGATATAAAACCTCTTTCTCTAGAACATTCGGGCTTACAGCATTTGCATACATCTTTCCAAATACACTGCATGCATCATGAATATCATCAGACGATAGCTTTTGATACTTTCATAGGAAAGAAAAAGGTTAGTACGCAGCATGCTACTGTCGATTAGTGAATTAAAAATAGGACAAAACACTTTACATTTCACAGCATTATTGTTAATGTTTGCTTGGCTATCTTCTAATACTGTCAGGAATTGTCGTTTAATTTTCTTTTTTACCGGAAATTCAGGCAAAATGTAAATTGCTATAGTTACAACAACACGTTCTCAAAAAATCTGTTGCTGTTTTTGGCGACGCTCTAACAGCTCGAATAGATTTTCTTGTCCGACTTATCTGGTTCCTTTGTTCAAAGACCACAAAAAGTTTTTACCCAAATGCAGACATTAAAATAAAAACAAAGAAAGATATGTACTTAATGACTATTAATATGTGTTGTTGTTTTTTGTGTTAGATTAAGCATGAGTAGCTCCTAAAGTGAAGGTTTTATACCTGGAAGATAAGCAGCATTAGGGCGAACACTTGAAACAGGGTCAGGTTACCTAGTGTTTGTTAACGTATGGGTTGAAGATCCAAGGTTACTTAACAATATCTCATCATTGCTGAGGACTGTTAGAGAAGAGGTTGTACACAGTCTGAACATTACTCAAAAAGGTTACACCTGTGCACGACTCTGCAGAATCTGCTCCATAAAAATCGAGGGAATTGCAAGTACAAGGAAACTAAATGTTCATACTATTCACTGTTTTAATAAACGCTTGAGCAAGATTGCATTTTCCACACATATCTATCGCATTGGCATACCTTGACCACGAGAGTTATTAATGGCATTCTCTTTTAATCAAGAGTGTCTGAAGCCAACGCAACAATGTCTGCACCAGTTTTGTTGCAGTAATCAACAAAGTCAACAAATCGCTCTTGAATACAGCAGACACCATCTTTTTCTAGGTAACGTAAAGTGAATTTGGCATGACCCAGGAATTCTCTCCATCAAATTCAAATACTTTCCCAATCATCGTTCTTTAAAAAATCACGACTTATATTTTACAGAAAAAAACCCCTGATTAACTCATTTTACGATTGCGGTGATTCCAAAGAAATTCCCTTTGTGTCTATTACAACCCCAAGCAAGGATATGTGAAATGCAAGACCCCTCTCTTCTAAGAATAAGGTGACATTAATTATCCTGCTTGGGAGCTTTTCGCACTGTTCAATTTCACACCACGTTTCCCTCTCGACCATCACATCTATTCCTCCACTTGTTTCTATACGTGTCTGAGATTCTGGCCAATACAGATGGCACTCTACATGCGTTAAGCTCTTTTCATGCTCCAGAATTCTGTACCATGATTTCTCCTATTTAGTATTTTAACTCCAACCTCCAGATTAAGTTAAAGCTAATTATGAAGGCTTACTTATGACATGGAAAAAAGTCTACATGCTAAACAATACAGGGCTTCTTTGGCAGGAATAAACATAATCCATTTCCTTTAACTCGTTTTTTTCAATTTTGTGCTTACAAAGCAGAACAGAAAGTGAATATTTTTTACCAGCAATATAGCGGAATAACTGCTTCAGGAATTGAACTGGCCCAGCTCGTATCATATCTTCAAGCTGACTTGTCATAGAGAACTTAATCAAAGTTTCAATAAAAAAAATTTCAAGGTCAAGTTTACTCGATATATCCCCTCCTCTCGACGGTATGATTATAATAGACAGATCTAGTCAGGATAACCTTTATGTTGGTCAAAACTAACTCAATCCTGGGATGGGGATTTTTGCTGCAACAAGTGACGATATATTGTTGGTTCTGAAATAACCATCTCTATTACTTAAATAAACCTCTCTAATTCACTTTAAATCGCCGTTCTATTTCTGGTGTCACTTAGCGCTATGAGTGAAAAAATAGTTATAATGTATGCTTCAATTTCCTCTTTTATTGAACTCTTTTCTCGTTCACGTGCATTTATCTGTCGGTAGCTCAGTTCATTTGCATTTCGCAAAAGCAGCCCCAGATGGTTGGAAATCTCTTTCGTGACTTGTAAAAGTACCGGTAGGCCTATAATATTTTCCTTTTAAGGCACATTATTAACACGAGCTCTCTTTCAGTCTTTCTGTATCATTATGCCCACTCCACCAATGAAGGTCCAAAGATCGATTTCATGTGTTTTACATGGCGTTATTCTGTTTCTGAAAACGTTGGATTTGCTGACAATGGCAATTATGTACTGTTTATGATGATGTCAGTGTTAACTTGGGAGGCTGCAGGTAAGGTGGACTAATAATTTTATTGCAGCCATTTGAAGTGCCAGAAGTAGTCCACATTGAAATGGAAGAGGATAAGCTACGTAACTGTGTGTTGGATGGACACAGAGGAGTAGTACGATATATCGGTGAAGTCCCACCCACTGATGGTAGGTTGTTGCAGAATCTGTTTCTATCATGTCTAAATTATAGCNAGATTTGCATTTATATCACTAATGCCTACATATTTAAACTATATCACTTTCATAACGGTTCGAAAATTCTAACAAATCTTACTCTAACTTTTAAATCTCAACAAAATAATGTTAGATTATCTTGCGTGCCAATATAATTGATAAAAAGGTTACAGATGATATTCAAAACAGAAAAAGATTATTGAGACAAAAGACGCATTAAAATCGAAACAGGAAGAAAAGTGTCGATTTCTATTGTCATCAATGAATGGTTTTTCTTTGTCACTATGGATCACCTTGTTATAGTCATTCTTTTCAAATAAGTGGCTTCAAAGGGAGGGGGGAAATCAAGTGCAATAAGTAAATAACTTAGGGAATAACAAGTCCCTAAAATCTTCCACGACTAAGTGTTCAACAAGCAGTCTAGCTTTGAATTACCTAGCATTAGCAACATTTTACTCGGACCCTTGTCAGGATTCGGGCCCCAGGAATTTACCCCGGCTATCCCCTCCTCTCGACGGTATGATTATAATAGACAGATCTAGTCAGGATAACCTTTATGTTGGTCAAAACTAACTCAATCCTGGGATGGGGATTTTTGCTGCAACAAGTGACGATATATTGTTGGTTCTGAAATAACCATCTCTATTACTTAAATAAACCTCTCTAATTCACTTTAAATCGCCGTTCTATTTCTGGTGTCACTTAGCGCTATGAGTGAAAAAATAGTTATAATGTATGCTTCAATTTCCTCTTTTATTGAACTCTTTTCTCGTTCACGTGCATTTATCTGTCGGTAGCTCAGTTCATTTGCATTTCGCAAAAGCAGCCCCAGATGGTTGGAAATCTCTTTCGTGGCTTGTAAAAGTACCGGTAGGCCTATAATATTTTCCTTTTAAGGCACATTATTAACACGAGCTCTCTTTCAGTCTTTCTGTATCATTATGCCCACTCCACCAATGAAGGTCCAAAGATCGATTTCATGTGTTTTACATGGCGTTATTCTGTTTCTGAAAACGTTGGATTTGCTGACAATGGCAATTATGTACTGTTTATGATGATGTCAGTGTTAACTTGGGAGGCTGCAGGTAAGGTGGACTAATAATTTTATTGCAGCCATTTGAAGTGCCAGAAGTAGTCCACATTGAAATGGAAGAGGATAAGCTACGTAACTGTGTGTTGGATGGACACAGAGGAGTAGTACGATATATCGGTGAAGTCCCACCCACTGATGGTAGGTTGTTGCAGAATCTGTTTCTATCATGTCTAAATTATAGCAGTGAGCCTATATAGGCAAAAAGTACATTAATTTAAAGTTTGATTAGGATATCTTTGTGAGGTCTGTCTTGTAGGTCTTTGATACAATGTAGTTAAAGATTTGCATTTTTGCAGTTTATGTGTTATTTTGTAATTTGAAATTTTGCTTTTGAGCTTTTGTGCCATTGTTCCTGAGCAGTTTTCTGAGCTTTAATACTTTTTCAGTATAAAATTAACCTGTTTTCTATAATTTTTAAAAGGAATATGGTTTGGAGTTGAATGGAACGAAGAACGGGGTAAACACGATGGAACTCACAATGGAGTGAAGTTCTTCGACTGCAGGTCAGTCAAGGGCCTTTTTATTTCACCTAGCAGCCCACCAATTTTATCGTTTTATTTCTGCACTGAAGGTAGTGATAAATGCTCAGAACGTGATAAACGTAAAATAAGTCATAAATATCACAAATATTGACTATGTAGGCATGTTTATATTCCTTCAGCACCACATTAACCCAAAAGTAGACCAAACGTTGAAATAGGAAAACGCTGGAATGTTCCAGGAGTCAAAGAAGTCAAAATAATGTGTTGGTGACAAATTTTTAGTCTTTATTACAGGACTAATTGACCACCCTAGTAGTGTCATTTTTGTATATACAAATACAAAGGTGATTACCCAAGTATTATGTATGGAGTTCAGGAAACTATATATTATAACTATATATAGAAAGCATATTGTTCAATGCAGGATCGTTTGACCAAATTGAAAAAAAGCTTCAAAATCTACTAGGATTAAGACTGTTGCTGATCTTCAGATTGTTTGCGGAAAAAAATTGGTGGAACTATTCTTTGTTTTGATTTTTATATTGAACATGTGTACTTTTTTCAATCCCTAAAGTGTTAATTTGTAGTCAAATATGCTGTCATTTGGCCAACAAGCTTTTTTACCAATTATGCAATCTCTCAATCCTGCTATCCACATTTCCTGATGCCTGTAAACATGCAAAACTAACACCAATTTTTAAAAAAGGATCAAAAAGTGATCCCAAAAATTATAGGCCTATTTCTCTGCTTCCACAGCTCTCTAAAATTGTTGAAAAGATTATTCATGGCCAAGTACAAAAGTACCTTGATGATAACAATATATTATATAAATACCAATCTGGCTTTCGTCCATACCACTCAACAGACACTTGCTTATCCTATCTGAGTGATAGGATTCAACAGGGATTTGAAAATGATATGCTTACAGGCATGGTTCTGATTGACCTCCAAAAAGCATTTGACACCATTGACCATAAAATCTTACTGGATAAAATGGCATGCCTTGGCTTTAGTGGCTCTACAATTTTGTGGTTTAAATCTTACCTTCAGGACCGATTATTCACAGTCAACATTGGGAAGGAATTTTCAAACCCCAGTAATGTTATATATGGGGTACCTCAAGGGTCAATTCTTGGTCCACTACTATTCCTACTATATGTAAATGACATGGCTCAGGCTATTGACTGCGAACTACTTCTTTATGCAGATGACTCCTGCTTAATTGTCAGACACCACAATATTGACCACATAGAGTCAAACTTAAATAAAAACTTGGAATCACTGTGCAATTGGTTTGTGGAAAACAAATTAAATATTCATTTTGGTGAGGATAAAACCAAATCCATTCTTTTCAGACGAAAAAAATCCAAAAATATTAAAAGTCTTAGCATTAGGAGGGGTGATATAGAAATTAAACAACACTCAGAAGTCACATACCTTGGATGTGTTCTAGATGAAAATCTTTCTGGGGAATCAATGGGAACTAAAATACTTGGAAAAATAAATAATAGACTGAAATTTCTGTATAGAAAACAAAGCTTTCTAGATAACTTCCTTCGCAGATTGCTCCTCAATGCCCTCATTCAGCCACTTTTTGATTATGCATGCTCCTCATGGTACCCCATGTTGAATAAGAGACTGATAAAAAAAATGCAGTCTGCACAAAACAAATGCATTCGCTTTTATCTGAATTTAAAAAACACAGCCCATGTTGGTGCTACTGAATTTAAAGAGATAAATTGGCTCCCCACAAAGCACAGAGTAAATCAAAATATTAGTGTAAAGATATTGAAATTTTTTAAAGGAACTGCTCCAGTTTATTATGATAAAATATTCCACCCAGTCAACCAGAGTTGTGTTACACGAAGGTCAAAGTTTAAATTACATATCCCATCTCATAAAAGCAACACAGGCCAAAAATGCCTATCTTACCTAGGGCCAAAAATATGGAATAACCTATCATCTGAATTAAAATCTACTAACAATGTCAACACTTTTAAACACCAGACCAAAGAATACTATTTTCAAAATATACAGAAAGAAGAAGACAGTATATATATCTACTACTGACAACTCATGTTTTCACTCTCATAAAGAGCCAGGTATTCTAAAAGGACATCTCATTTTAAAACACATTTATATTTTAAAATTTTATCTCCCTTTTTTTTTCAATTAAAAAATCACCTCTTAAGGGACCATTATGGAAATAAGGTCGGTTTGACCTTTTAATGTTATCCCTGCCACTTCAATTAGGGGTGACCTGTAATTATTTTTATTTTAACTCAAATTGTAATATTTTTATGCAACATTCTTTTTAGTATTAATTTATACAAAAGTTTGTAAATTAACTTTAAATTGTAATTTACTGACTTTCTAGGCCTTTCTTTTTTTTTTTTTTTTAAACATTTGTAAACATTTTTCATTTTATGTTTGTGGCAAATAAAAACTTACTTACTTACTTACTTTTATGGAACTTATAAAAAATCAACCAGTTATTTGAAAATAACTTTGAAGAGACAAATTAGTTTGGTTTTGCTATGTACATATAGTATCAATGGGTTTGACAGATATAGCTCCACCCTAATTGGACATGTTGGCAAACATACTGAAATGAAAAAATGTGCAGCTCAACAGATTGTGGACAACCACATTAAATCAACTTTTAAAACAGTATATAGTGTTAATTGACACACTATCAAGAACCTATCTTTATAATAAGATTTCTTTGTGACATATTCTTCAATTGGTAACACTGTTGTTGTACTTTTCCCTAAGAAACGAATATTATACTTGAATATTATTAAACCTTATTGTTCAAAACCTTCCTATAGTGGTTGTACATTTGCATTTCCATTTTTCTTGTAAAAATACAAAAGCTATTGGTTGTTAGGAAAATTTCATTGTTGATGTATTTCATGACTTTTTAAGCAGCTGCCATGACCTCAGTCAGCACTTAATTGCATTACATTTTTAAACTTTGAATTAAACCATTAAGATCTCTGGCTTAAACCATTTCTGAAGAGAAATACTTAAAAGTCACAGAATCAAAGTTTCACATGCAAGTGTGATTTGTTTAAGATTGATAGTGAATACAAAGAAGAGTCAAAGGTTGGTCAAGATTATTAGGCCCAGCTAAGGGTTGTAATTGTTTTACAATCAGCAACACTTAACTGTGCCAATTGTAACTTGTTTTCTCAATTCGATAAACCATTACTCAGTGTTGCACATCACAATAGCATCAGTTTGTCCCAATTTTTGCTGTTTTGCTTTCTACTGCTACCAGTGTGTATATATCTTTTTTTGTATGTTGATTTTATTTAAATTGAAAAGGTGTAAAGTGCCAACATCCAAAAGAAAAAGGAAACCAAGGATGTTACTAAGTAGGTCTTAACTAAGCAGAAAAATTAAAGATACAAATAAATATATTGTTGTAATACCTGGCAGATTTTCTTATAAAGAATTGGTTTGCAAACATGTCTATCAAGAATGCCAGGTTTCTAAAGACCTTAGTGATTTTGAGCATGTTCAGATAAGCTTGAAGTCTTGTGTGATGCAAAGACACAGAGGAACCTTACCTTGACAGCTTCTACATCTAATAGGCCATTGCCTTTTGAGTAGCTTCATTCCAAATTTTGAATTTTTCTGAGCCTTTCCTGCAGAACTACTAACAAAAATTCTGAGTACCCACATGGGCTTAACTATTTACAATAGATTGGTAGCCTTTTGGCTTAAAATTAAACTTTGATGTCCAATTTCACCCCCTTTGTTTCCAATTCGAATAGCAGTTTTGTTATAGTGCTTTGTATAACAGATAAAGTGTGTCAATATTTATTTATAACACTATTGGTTTGAGTGTTGCAATTAAAAGTAAAACAGATGAGAAAAACATTTTGATATTGTGGCAGCCAAGACAGAAGTCATTATATTCATAGCAAGGTTACAACATAGGACACTCATCCACATCTCTCTTTCTGAGAATACTGTTTCCATTAATGGAGTAAAATTAAACATTTTGATTGGAAAGAAGCTAACAGAAAAAATTTAAGTAAAAATGAAAGAGTGATAAAACAAATAGTTGATAACTAAATACTTATAATGTTTATAAAGTCCAAGATTTGTGCCACTGTGCATATATCAATGTTCATTGATGGATAGTTTTATTCAAACAAGTGAAGTTCATGATGTTTTTAGTGAACAAAGTCATATTATTTAGCATTGGGTTTGGAGACTCTTAAATCTTGTAATTACTGGTTGTTTCATAGGCAGACCATGGTCATCTTGACCTTGGTTGATTGATGAAGCACTAACAGGACTTGTATGGCTAAGTGCCTAATGGTGTTTAGAATCAGAAAGAGGGACATGCTCTGGAAAATAATCTGCTGGAGGTGGTTTATTGACTTTCATCATATGATGATTAATTAGACAGATAAACTTTCCTTTTATTTTCACAATAAGAATGGGGTTGAGAGATGGTGTTTTCAGTTGATCCAAGTTGATTATGACCATCAGCTGTTTGAAGACAGACCACATCATCTGACTGTATAGGTGGTAATAGTTTGCAGGATTTGTCAATGCTAGTCTTCTGCTGTTGATGTTTCATGGTAAGACAATCATTGACTACGTTTTTACTGATGATATTAGGCTGTAGTTGCATTAGACTCATTGGGAGGGTGTTTTGTCTTCATCATGATAAAAGCCATTGTGCTCTGGAGCAAAGCAGAGAATTGCTTGAGGTGTTATGAATATTAAGAGCTTCGAGATATGGATCTGTGTTATCATGTTTGCATTTTTCTATTAAATATTTTCAAGAAGTGACAGCTTTTTCAGCAGAGCAATTGCTTTGGAGATATTGAGGGCTACTTGTGATGTGTTGGAAATTCCATTCAGCAGCAACCTTGGCAAATTTATTGCTTGAATATTGAGTGCCATTGTCAGAGTAAAGTTCATCTGGTATCCCAAAACAGGCAAAATGATATTTCAACTTTCTAATGATTGTAGACTAAAGTTCATCAGGAAGGAAGCTAATTTCAAACTAACCTAACTAGGAATCTACTCTCATTGGATACATTCAAGCTCTATTGGAATTGGTCAGTTGCAGCAATTTAAAATGGATGACTAGGGACTTTCTGTATAATAACTGGCTTTTGTTGTTGGTGTGGTTTGTAGCTGTTGCATGGTTCACAACTACTGAACACCAATTTGGGATCTTTGTTAATGCCAGGTCAATAGAAAAACTCACAAGCAATTTTCTTGGTTAATTTGATTCCAGTGTGACATTTTTGAAGCTGTTTTGAATAATCTTCTTGTAAGTATTGTGGAACAACTACTTTGTCAGATTTAAAAGTGACTTCATTCACTACAGTTAAATAGTCTCAAATGCAAAATAGGGATGAATAATCACATTGGATTGACAAATTGGCCAGCAAGACCAGATTGATTGCATTGTACAGTGTCTTGGCATGTTTCAGCTTGAAGTTCACCCAGCCTATGTGGGGATATTGGTGACAAATTTTATTTAGTTTGTGTGTTTATATATATATATATATATATATATATATATATATATATATATATATATATATATATATATATTATGCTACTGCATCACTAGGTAACNGAAGTGACAGCTTTTTCAGCAGAGCAATTGCTTTGGAGATATTGAGGGCTACTTGTGATGTGTTGGAAATTCCATTCAGCAGCAACCTTGGCAAATTTATTGCTTGAATATTGAGTGCCATTGTCAGAGTAAAGTTCATCTGGTATCCCAAAACAGGCAAAATGATATTTCAACTTTCTAATGATTGTAGACTAAAGTTCATCAGGAAGGAAGCTAATTTCAAACTAACCTAACTAGGAATCTACTCTCATTGGATACATTCAAGCTCTATTGGAATTGGTCAGTTGCAGCAATTTAAAATGGATGACTAGGGACTTTCTGTATAATAACTGGCTTTTGTTGTTGGTGTGGTTTGTAGCTGTTGCATGGTTCACAACTACTGAACACCAATTTGGGATCTTTGTTAATGCCAGGTCAATAGAAAAACTCACAAGCAATTTTCTTGGTTAATTTGATTCCAGTGTGACATTTTTGAAGCTGTTTTGAATAATCTTCTTGTAAGTATTGTGGAACAACTACTTTGTCAGATTTAAAAGTGACTTCATTCACTACAGTTAAATAGTCTCAAATGCAAAATAGGGACGAATAATCACATTGGATTGACAAATTGGCCAGCAAGACCAGATTGATTGCATTGTACAGTGTCTTGGCATGTTTCAGCTTGAAGTTCACCCAGCCTATGTGGGGATATTGGTGACAAATTTTATTTAGTTTGTGTATATATATATATATATATATATATATATATTATGCTACTGCATCACTAAGTAACTTAGGACAAGTATGTCTATGTCTCAAGTCCTGACCAGGACCTCAGAGGTGCAGAACATGGTGCAAGATTGATGCAGTGCCCAAAAGTGCTGAAATCTAAGTACCTGCAGCAATATTAGGGATCTGCAATGTTTGAAATGCTTCAAATATTCTAGGTGGTAATGTTCTCATGGCTGCAACTATCACCAACACAATGGTCACTTTGGCTCAGTACATGTGCTCAAGCTCCTCTTGCAGAGTTTAATACCTCTCTCGCTTCTCCCCCTCTTTGATCACAACTCAAACATCCAATGGCACTGCAACTTCAATGAGCATCCAGGTTCTCTCACGCTTATCGTGTATGGATATTTCTGGCTTGTTATGCTTAATTCAGCAATTTGTTGACAAAACCATGTTCCAGTACAGCACAACATTGCCATCACCCACTGGCATCACATTCTCCGGGGTGTGCTTGAACCATTTCTCTCCTACCTCCACTCCAAACCTTTGGGACAACTCCCAGTGGACTCTGTGTACAATTTGATCATGTCTGGCAATATACTGACCTTCAACCAATACTTTGCACCCAGCTGCAATGTGCATGGCATCTTCATCTTTTAATCCACATAAGCAGCATAGAGGAGAGATTTGTTTGTGGTATCTTTTGGCTCTTACTGATCATGATGGCAAAGCTTGTTCCTGTGCTGCAAAGATGAGGCCCTTCTTTAGATACCTGCTTTTTATCCAATTGATCAACTTTGGATGGGCAATCCCTTTAACTCCTCTAAGGACATTTCTGTGGATGGGTGCATCATGGAACTGTTCGCGCCTCTGCTCTACTCTTCGTTTGTAGTCAGTCCCTTCTCCCCCTTTCACAATACCCTGCCTTTTCACTTCCTTCAGCAACCACTAATCACTTCCTTCAAGATACTCAGCCAGGCTGATCCATTCACAAGTCACTACATCTTACACACTCAACATTCCTCTTCCACCTTCAGCTTGCTTCAGGTACAACCTCTTAACACTGCTTCTGGGGTGCAAAGCCCCATTCATTGTAAGGATCCTTTGAGTTATTGTGTCCATCTTCTCCAGTTCTTTCTTTCCCCATTTCAGAATATCTCCACTGTACTGAATGACTCCGAGTGCCCATGCATTAATGCTACAAATCAGGTTCCCTGCATACAGCTTGGATCTGGCCAGTAACTTCACCCTCCTGTAGTATTCTGTGCTAATGAGGTCCTTCATCTTCTCATGCAGTGTTCTCACCAACTGATATACTCCTAGGTACTTGTACCCTTCTTCATCCACTACCTTAATAGTTTCCCCATTTGGAAGTCCAATTCTGTCAGTCTTCTTCACATTGCCCCTTTCGAGAACCAAAACACCACACTTGTCCAGACCAAATGTCATCCCAATGTCATCAGAGAAAATTCGCACTGTGTGGACGAGAGTGTTCAGTTCATACTCAGACCTTGCATAAAGCTTCAGGTCATCCATGAACAACAAGTGGTTAACTCTATGGCCACTCTCATTCTCCACTTCCTCATTGCCAATGCAGTAGCTATATTCACTATTTCTCAGTATGATGGACAAAGGGATCAGGATGATGACAAACAGGAGAGGCAAAAGCGACTCACCCTGAAAAATTCCTCGCTTGATTGTCACCTTGCCTAGCTCCTGTCCATTCAAAGATAGTTTGGTGGACCAATGTTTCATAGTATTACAGAGCATTTTCCAAATATTTTTAGCAACCCGTGTCATTTTCATAGTCTCAAGAAGCCAAGAATGAGGGACCATGTCATAGACTTTCTTGTAGTCCACCCATGCCATAGCTAGGTTCCTTTGATTCTTTCTACAGTGCTTTAAAATCATCTTATCTACAAACAGTTGATCTTTCGTTCCCCATGATTGTTTCCTGCATCCTTTCTGTTCATCTGGAAGAAGGCTTTGTTTTTTAAGGTGTTGATATATCTTGTCAGCAAAGATGGACGTTATCAACTTCCACATGAGAGGAAGACAAATTATTGGTCTATAGTTGTTGGCTATAGTACCTTTGCTGTTATTTTTTTGAACCAAAACCGTTCGACCCTCAGTTGACCACTGTGGTACATCTCCTTTACTTATACATGATCCAACATGGTCAGAAATTCGCTGATGCAGTCTGCAGAACTTCTTAAACCAGAATCCCTGGACACCATCAGGTCCCGGAGACTTCCAGTTAGCCATCTTCCTTATGGCATCTTTCACATCTTGCACTGTTATATGGATGTTTTCCTGTTGATGTACATCCTGCAGTTCTTCTTTGACCATATGAATCCAAGGGTCTTCTTTGTTGTGCAAAGCTTCATTCTCCCATATTCCTTTCCAGAACTCCATTGCCTCACTAGGATCGGGGGCTTCATTCTTTCTAATCTCTCCATTCAGTTCCCTGTAGAGCTGCTTCTGGTTGTTCTTGAAGAGATTATTCTGACGATGTTGCAAGTTGTTGTCCTGGAACCTTTTGATTTTGACTGCACCTCCGTGGATTTTTGACTTTAGCATCTCAATGACAAAATAGGTTGCCAGCATTATCAAGATCATACTTGTTGTTCATAGCATAATGCTCAGAGTGGCTTAGTTCGTAGTTTCCCCTTTGCCATTCCTCTAGTTTGCTCAAGTCCTTCCTCCATCTTTTGATGTTACCCACTATCCGTCTTTTCCACCAGGGTTCTTTCCTCCTTTCCCGCTTTTCATGATTTTTATTCATCCTACCTAGTCTCTCGCATACGACAAATGCCTCTGCATAGAGAAGCTTATTTGTCTCAGTTATCTCATTAGTTATGACATACTCCTATACCCTGTGTACATTTTGTACCTGTTCATTGACCCTCTGATGGTCGCACACCTTCATTGATGGTAATGTATTGGAGCATGACATTCTCATGACCTCTCTCATTCGTTGTAAAATAAGTGTATGTTCCTCATCTAGCTGGTCAGATTCCTGAAGATANTTAAGGTGTTGATATATCTTGTCAGCAAAGATGGACGTTATCAACTTCCACATGAGAGGAAGACAAATTATTGGTCTATAGTTGTTGGCTATAGTACCTTTGCTGTTATTTTTTTGAACCAAAACCGTTCGACCCTCAGTTGACCACTGTGGTACATCTCCTTTACTTATACATGATCCAACATGGTCAGAAATTCGCTGATGCAGTCTGCAGAACTTCTTAAACCAGAATCCCTGGACACCATCAGGTCCCGGAGACTTCCAGTTAGCCATCTTCCTTATGGTATCTTTCACATCTTGCACTGTTATATGGATGTTTTCCTGTTGATGTACATCCTGCAGTTCTTCTTTGACCATATGAATCCAAGGGTCTTCTTTGTTGTGCAAAGCTTCATGCTCCCATATTCCTTTCCAGAACTCCATTGCCTCACTAGGATTGGGGGCTTCATTCTTTCTAATCTCTCCATTCAGTTCCCTGTAGAGCTGCTTCTGGTTGTTCTTGAAGAGATTATTCTGACGATGTTGCAAGTTGTTGTCCTGGAACCTTTTGATTTTGACTGCACCTCCATGGATTTTTGACTTTAGCATCTCAATGACAAAATAGGTTGCCAGCATTATCAAGATCATACTTGTTGTTCATAGCATAATGCTCAGAGTGGCTTAGTTCGTAGTTTCCCCTTTGCCATTCCTCTAGTTTGCTCAAGTCCTTCCTCCATCTTTTGATGTTACCCACTATCCGTCTTTTCCACCAGGGTTCTTTCCTCCTTTCCCACTTTTCATGATTTTTATTCATCCTACCTAGTCTCTCGCATACGACAAACGCCTCTGCATAGAGAAGCTTATTTGTCTCAGTTATCTCATTAGTTATGACATACTCCTATACCCTGTGTACATTTTGTACCTGTTCATTGACCCTCTGATGGTCGCACACCTTCATTGATGGTAATGTATTGGAGCATGACATTCTCATGACCTCTCTCATTCGTTGTAAAATAAGTGTATGTTCCTCATCTAGCTGCTCTGCTTCCTGAAGATAATGAACTTCAGGGAGATCAACTTCACCACCCAGGACTTCACCCTCAACCACACTATCTCTCTCTTCTCCATTGTCGTAATTGTCAACTTGACCAATCTCTCCCAGAGCCCCCTCCTCCAGATTGACATCTATTTCATCGTGATCTCCATTCTGTGGTGCTACTACTCTTTCCTCATTCCCAGTCCTATCCACCTTTAAACCACCTTTCGCCTCAATCCATTTCACCCTAATTCTTGCCTCAATTTCACCTTTTTCTAGCTCCATGAGCTTACCCGTGTTTACTATGGCTTGGACCTATGATCCAACCTGTGATCCTACTATAGCTTGGACCTGTGATCCAACCAAAGACTGTGCATTCTCTTCATGTGCCCTTGTACAAAAGGATCACTCTCCACATAACACTCTCATAACATTTGGTTATCCTCTGGACTCCACTTAATCTTGCTGTTATTGTTGTTGTTATTGGCAGACGCTTGACAATGACCAAGGGGGCCCTCCTCACCCCACCACTGCTGGGCGCAACACCTTCAGCACTGCCTCCAGTCCCGTTAACACCGTTGTCTGGTTCATTATTTGTATTCATCATAATTTAAATGAGACTTTGGTTTTAGGAGCAACCTTCCCCAGTGAATTATTCGTGTCACCACCACTAGAGGAGTGGCCAGCCAAAGCTAAAGAGTCCCCTCCATCCATGAAGCAGACTATCCCCCACCTGACGCCAACCCAGTATTTCTTGGTCTCGGGGAAAGCTAATAGGTACTACACCTTACTCAAGGGTGACCAGGAGGTAGTTGTGGCAAAGGGTAACCTCATTCTCCCACGTCGAACCTCCACAACTGGATGCAGTTTAATGTCAATATCCAGGACATTAGTATATATAACTAATCCCTATGAGTTTCTTAATAAAAAAAAAACTAACAAAAACTAAATTAGATCCTAAGGCAAAATGGGAAATAGAATAACAAACAATGAGAATAACAGACCAGCTGTTGTAAATGAAAAGTCCATGGTTAACATGAGGTAAAATAAAATAACAACGACAAGTCCATGTAAATTAAGTTGATTTATCAACAAGTTCATGCATAGGCACTGTTTGTTTTGTGATAGAGTCCATCAGTAAATATGTCTCTTATAAAGTCTATAATCATCAGTACTGTCTCTAATAATGTCTATGTACAAATAAATCGTCTATGACACATTATGTATAGGTACTATCTATGATACATTCAAGTAATTTGAATTTTGAGACAACATCACATTTTGTCATGATATCTGCAGCTTGTTCCTCAGTGGGAACCCATTGAATATCATTGATTTCACTTTCTGTCATCATACGCTGGATTTCACCAATATCAATTCTGAGTCATTTTTCTTTGACTTGCTTCATTGATCGAATGTTTTGTTCAGTTGGTTTGTTATCAGTGAAAGTGACTATCGTAATATGATTCTTAACAAAATCATTATGTAAAAATTCTGTTAATAATGAACCAAGGTAAATAGAGTTATTTAATGCCTGTTTTAATGCCAAAGCCTCTGATTCAAGCATACTCAAAACTTTTCATTTAATTTTCATTGATCCCCAGTCAAGAAGACAACTCCCTTTGTTTCCGACCAACAATATTATGAAACCAGCTGTACTTGACATCTTGTCTGGCAAGTTGCAGAATCCAGCATCTGGAAAGACATGTAGTGTCATGTTACCACCAGTTGGTCTGAACACCAGATATGATGATCGCTCTTTCACCTTCTTGATAACCTTAAGACATCTCTTCAAGGTCTTAAGTGAAGCATGATTTCTAGATGTGTTAAGTGTATCAAAGCTTAAATCTGGATGTGTTTGTGAACTGATCCATGACAGCTGCCCCACGACTTCTTGTAACAATCTTGTTTCCTCAGGAGATAACTCTGTATCCTCCTTTGAAAGATCAAGTTCAAATGGCTGCAGTTCATTAACGTATTTGTCTTGGAGTAAAATGATATTGTCATCTTCTTTACGAATATTCTAAATTATGTACTTGAAAGTGAAGACCAACTTTGAATTTTGAAACAACTTTCTCTGGAATGCTCTCATGAAATAACTCTGTCCCGGTGAACATGAAGTCATCCACATGCAGAACAATGGTGCCAAGCAGCTCATCTTAGTTATACCACCGAAAAACTACATTGTCAAGGTTTGATTGAACACATCCCAGTTGCAGTAGGGCTTCTTTTACTGATAAATACCAATTTCTTGCTGCATTAACAAGGCCATATGCAGCCTTCTTCAATCTCCACACTTTGTTGCTTGTTGCTGCTTCTTCAGGAGGTTTCAAGTATCAAGTTACATTCTATCTTACATCCTTGAAGAAATGCTACCTTGACATCTAGGTGCTCTAGCGACCATTGTTTGTTGGCTGCGATTGCCAAAGCTGTCCATAATGCTGCTTTGCTTGTAGTTGGTGCATCGACCTGCATGTCATTGCTTTCTTCAAATCCCCTCAGGACTAATCTTGCTTTTGGTTCGAATTGTCATGGGGCAACCTCTTTTTCTGTAATCACCCATCTTGTTAAAATGAGTTTCTGTCCTTTGTCTTCAACAACATCAACTGCTTCTGTTGTGCTCCAGTTTTCTAGTTCTGCATTCTTTGCTTTAATCACCCCTGGCTCATTATGACAATGAATTGGAATGAAAACAACATTGGCTTCCTTTGCTTCCTCTTTTTCCCAGACACCTTCTTCTGGGACATACTTTGCTGGAGCTTGCTTGTTTCGTGTTGAATGTCTAACTTCTGGTTCTGGTTCTTGTCATTGTTGTGCTTGACTTTCAGGTTCTTTATCATTTGTCAGGACTGATTCATTTTTGCTAGCTTCCAAGATGATATAATTTGTAGTTGGAATGAATGCATGGGTGGGAAATTCCTCATCTGATGAACCCTCGTTTTTACTGTCAATAGGTGTATCTAAGGCATTTAACAGAGTTTAAAGATATATTGTCTGGTTAGATTTGAGGAAATTGGGAGCAAGCAAGTAGTTGGTAAAAGTGGCCCAGGCAATGTACAAGAATCCAAGGAGTTGCATGAGAATCGATGGCACTTTTGCTGACTTTTACTGAGTTGGTGTACATCAGAAATATATATTGAGCCAACTACTTTTTATCTTCATCCTGGAGGCATTGTCAAGATAGTTCTGTAGTGGGTGTCAAGAGGAAATGCTTCATGCTGATGACTTAGTTTTGCCAAGTGATACTGTTGAGGAGCTTATGGAAAAGCTGAAATGTGGGAAAAGGGTATGGAATGCAAAGGCTCAAGAGTTAACTTGGGAAAAATTAAAGTGACAGTCAGCTGCTCTGATTTTGGTAACCCTAAAACAAAATGAAAATTTTCATGCTCAATTTGGTGGAAGGGAGTGGGAAGTAACTCAATTTTTTGTGTCACATGCAAGAACTGGTTGCATAAAAAGTGCAGCAGGATAAAAGGAAAGTTGTCAGAAAACTCCCCTTTTAATTGCAAAAAGTATGTGAGTGGAGATCTAAGTGCCAATTATGAGATTCCAAATGTGCATCTTGATGGTGAACAAATTGAAGTAGTGGAGAAATTCTGTTACCTTGGTGACACCATAAATGCTAATGGAGAGGGTGATGCAAATTTGGCTGCAAGGGTGAGGAGCAAATATAGTAAGTTCTGTGAACTGTTGGCACTGCTAATCAGTAGATTTCTATCTTTTCCAACCACAGGCAGATTCTACCAGGCATGTGTATGGAGTATTATGATGTATGGCAGCAAACACGATCAGTAAAAGCTGAAGATCTGAACTGCATCAAAAGAAATGACATGCGAATGATTTGATGGATGTGTAATGTAACCCTGAAGGACAGGCTAAGCTCCATGGATCAGCTTCATTGGTTTGGTCATGTTGAGAGAAAAGATGACAATGGTTGGGTGAAGAAGTGCATATCAATGAAAGTGGAAGGTGCTGTTATGAATGGAAGACCAAAGAAAACATAGAAGGAAGTAATCAAATCAGATTTGAACCCAAATGTGTCACCAAGGATCTAGTAAAGGACAGACTGGCCTGGAAGTCCATTTTATTGAACCTTCCAACACATGCTAGCATGTAAAACAGATATAAAACTGAATATGATGTTTAAAAGCTTTTTAGCAATGGGTTATAACCAATGACCTATGGTACCAAGTCACTTATGTATGTCTTTTTTGGTGTCTATTTAGTTTTGTTTGTGTAAAAATGAATAGTAAAGCTCTGAATTATTTCCATTGTTTGAACAAAATAGCTTATCATAGGGTGGAAAGGGTTCTTATAAGAATATGTCCATGACTATTAAGGGCAATCTTCTGTATTTTGGTAAATGAAACTTTCCTGGGACTTCATTGACGTTTTTCTGTGCCACCTTCTTAAGCATCCCAAGTGCACCAATTTTAACAGGGGTGGACTTAATTTTTATCTTCCACATCCTAGCCACTTCTATTTCAAGGTCTTTATATTTACTAAGGTTTTTGAATTCCTAAGCTGATATATTAGTCATTTGACACATTTTTCTCAATATATCCATAACAGTAGTTTCTGGCCTGTTAGCCTGTATTGCTTAGCTGGTTCTTATTGGAGAATCCCATGGGATAGTCACTTTAGCTGTACCCACAGCTGGTAACTGTTTATGTTCATATCACTTATCAGATGTTTCAATACTATAGTGGTTGCAAACTTTCCAGTGTAAATATTGGTCAACGCGATTTTTTTGGTTGATGTATTCATTTGGAGCAAGGATAGTGAATCCTGAAATGAATTGGTTATTTGACATGCCACATGCATAACATTTAACCTTCACTCGACAATATTTTAAAATGTGCCCAGAACATAAACAATGAAAACAATGCCTTTTACTTTTTAAAATGTCTCTTCGTGCTTGCAAATTGGTAACGTTTTTACACTGATTGCTATTGTGTGCCTGATTACAAAATAAACACTGTGCTTTGCTTGAAACATTTAAATTTCCGACGGTATATGTAGGAGAGTCATTTTGCTCTTCCTCTTTTAAAAACATACAATTCTCTCTGGCAGATATTTCCTCACTGATACATTCAAAAAATTGCTCAATGTCCCAATGATCCTTCCCTAATTTCCTGCTAACTTGCAGCCTGATAACATTAGGCAACTTTTCTAAAACGATAGGTATAAGTAATGGCTTTAAGCTTTTCAACCCACTTTTCAAATCCTTTGGTCACAGATCCCAGAGCTCAAATAGCAACAGGAACAACTTCTACTTTCTTCAGTTTCCACAGTCTTTTTATTTCTCTTTTCAGATCTTGATACTTTCCTACTTTTTTTCTCCTTCTCTGCCACATTCACATCCACTGGTACTGTTATGTCAATGATTATTGCTGTATGTTCCTTCTTTTCTACCAAGACTAAATCTGGCCTTCTTGCTTCAATCACATTATCACACTGGATATTTACATCCCATAACAACTTTACATCATCACTCTCCAAAACTCCTTCAGGGGTATGCTCATACCATTTCTTACTGCATTCCAGTCCTCTTTTCTTGCATATATCCCAATGAATCTTTCTTGCTATGTAATCATGACGCCTCTTGTACTCCTTTTGAGCTAACTTCTTGCATGCACTTACAATTTGTTGGATACTTTCACCTGTTTGACCACACAATTGACACAGGGGGCTTCCAGCGGTTCTATCAATGTGATACTTCACATTATTGTTATTATTATTATTATTGTTGTTATTGTTATTATTATTATTATTATTATTATTATTATTATTATTATTATTATTATTATTATTATTATTATTATTATTATTATTATTATTATTATTATTATTATTATTATTATTATTATTATTATTATTATTATTATTATTATTATTATTATTATTATTATTATTATTATTATTATTATTATTATTATTATTATTATTATTATTATTATTATTATTATTATTATTATTATTATTATTATTATTATTATTATTATTATTATTATTATTATTATTATTATTATTATTATTATTATTATTATTATTATTATTATTATTATTATTATTATTATTATTATTATTATTATTATTATTATTATTATTATTATTATTATTATTATTATTATTATTATTATTATTATTATTATTATTATTATTATTATTATTATTATTATTATTATTATTATTATTATTATTATTATTATTATTATTATTATTATTATTATTATTATTATTATTATTATTATTATTATTATTATTATTATTATTATTATTATTATTATTATTATTATTATTATTATTATTATTATTATTATTATTATTATTATTATTATTATTATTATTATTATTATTATTATTATTATTATTATTATTATTATTATTATTATTATTATTATTATTATTATTATTATTATTATTATTATTATTATTATTATTATTATTATTATTATTATTATTATTATTATTATTATTATTATTATTATTATTATTATTATTATTATTATTATTATTATTATTATTATTATTATTATTATTATTATTATTATTATTATTATTATTATTATTATTATTATTATTATTATTATTATTATTATTATTATTATTATTATTATTATTATTATTATTATTATTATTATTATTATTATTATTATTATTATTATTATTATTATTATTATTATTATTATTATTATTATTATTATTATTATTATTATTATTATTATTATTATTATTATTATTATTATTATTATTATTATTATTATTATTATTATTATTATTATTATTATTATTATTATTATTATTATTATTATTATTATTATTATTATTATTATTATTATTATTATTATTATTATTATTATTATTATTATTATTATTATTATTATTATTATTATTATTATTATTATTATTATTATTATTATTATTATTATTATTATTATTATTATTATTATTATTATTATTATTATTATTATTATTATTATTATTATTATTATTATTATTATTATTATTATTATTATTATTATTATTATTATTATTATTATTATTATTATTATTATTATTATTATTATTATTATTATTATTATTATTATTATTATTATTATTATTATTATTATTATTATTATTATTATTATTATTATTATTATTATTATTATTATTATTATTATTATTATTATTATTATTATTATTATTATTATTATTATTATTATTATTATTATTATTATTATTATTATTATTATTATTATTATTATTATTATTATTATTATTATTATTATTATTATTATTATTATTATTATTATTATTATTATTATTATTATTATTATTATTATTATTATTATTATTATTATTATTATTATTATTATTATTATTATTATTATTATTATTATTATTATTATTATTATTATTATTATTATTATTATTATTATTATTATTATTATTATTATTATTATTATTATTATTATTATTATTATTATTAAAAGGAATATTTATACAGGTATATCATACCCAAAATATTAATAGCACTTCTCTTTTTTTAGTCAGGTAGCAATGTGCTACCTGACTAAAAAAAATTTTATATGTATATATGTAAAATAATAGCTAATAATTACAAATTGTAAAAAGTACCTAAGTTATAAAACTAATACAGTCTTTGATTTTAGTCATTTTGAGTTGCCTTTTATCAATCATGGAGGTCACTGAATATTGTGCACCTGTACAGGAAAAGGAGCCCCTGGAGTATAACAGGCCAAGTTTTAGTAATTTCAGTAACGAGCTATTGTTTCTATTGTTTTTTAAATTATTGTTTAGAGTTGTTGGCACATCTCTTGTATTGATAGTATTTTGATATCAACCAGTACTAACAAATGAGCTCCAGATAAACATTCGCCTTCTCCATCTCTGATTACATTTTACTTGTTTTTTTAACTTAGCCTACACTATATACCCAACACTAATTACATTCTATTGTTTTTCTTTTTTCGTATTTTTTTTCTTTGTAACAGGTCTCATAGATAGGATAGTAATTTTCTTTATTGACTTATTATGATGTAACTTGTCTATATATTTTTTAATAAGTAAATAAATATCAACTTTGATCACCATTTGATTTCACTACTGTCTCATTGATGACATTTTGACTGCTGAAATTTCATTTGTTTTAGTATTAATTTATTTGTCTTCAGTTTTCCTTCAGCTTATTTTCAGTATTTAGTGCAGCATTTACAATTTAGAAACTAAAATAGGCTTCTTACCCACGTTTGCTGAAAGCCCGTTTTTAATGGCACAGGGTGCAATAATACAGCCTGTGTAGGAAAACCATTTTTTTACCACCAGACTTTTTTCAGTGAATTCCCACCACATTCATGGTGGGTTTTGGTCACCTGGTTATGCCAAGTCTTTTTTTTCTATTTCTGATTCATGACTACTAAAGCACTATTTTAGTGCTTTATATATATATATATATATATATATATATATATATATATATATATGAACATATAGACATAAATATGTCTATTTATATANTTTTTCAGTGTATTCCCACCACATTCATGTTTGGTTTTGTTCACTTGGTTATGCCAAGTCTTTTTTTTCTATTTCTGATTCATGACTACTAAAGCACTATTTTAGTGATTTATATATATATATATATATATATATATATATATATATATATATATATATATATATATATATATATATGAACATATAGACATAAATATGTCTATTTATATAACATCTTAAACTAACCAGAGAAGTCACCAAAAATATCCCTATATGCATAGTGTTCTCAAAATTTTAAAATCTGCCATGACATATTCTAAGTGTTTTATTTTTTCAGGCCAGGTTGTGGTTCATTTGTTAGGCCTCAAAAAGTTAGTTTTGGACAAGATGTTGTTGAAGCACTTATGATGAGGTATGGATCTGAGTTAACAGAAAAAGCAGAAACACTTTTTGTGAGAGGTTCTGGACAGAAAACAGAAGTAGAAACAGTTGGATTTGACAAGGTACAAAAGCAGCAAAGGTGAGGATATTATTTGTCAATGTCTACCACAGGACACGCTTCTAAATATTGACTTCCAATTCCTTTTAAGGTAACTTTGTAAGGTTGTGTTCAAAAACAGTGCTATGGTTTTCCAGTGTTTTCTTGGTGTATTTACATGGCATATTTCATTCACATGTGTAAATTTTTTTATTACTTTGATATGTGACATGGTACAGTTTTGTTGATATTTTAAAGGTAAATAAAATTTTAGCTGTGACAGCAATTGAAGATGTATAAGTATGTATTTGTGTATACATTGATGTATTTCGTGTGTGTGTGTATGTCAGTTTCTCTCTGTGCATTTCTCTGTACCTCTGCCTCACTCTGCCGCTGTCTGTCTGCCTGTCTGTTTGTTTATCTCTCACTCCCTCTCTCTCCCTATCTTCCCCTCTCTTTGCCTCTCCCTCCCCCCTCTCTCCCTTTTCTCTTTAATTGCGTTCTGAAGTTTCATTTTGTTATTAAATTTGGATAATAGTTTATTTACAGGCACAAGGAAATATCAGCTTTAATTAAATGTGTAGAAATTACAATTGTTCTCCTTTTTTCAAAATAGAGTGCTGCATACACAGACAAGTAGAGCAATATAATACAAAGGTAGTCAATGAGAAATTGTAGAACCCTTCAAGCTTCAGTTTCATGTTCTCTCGAGCAATCTTAAGTTAAAATTTTAGAAATGTCATGTTCCTTAGTATCATGAGAATTTTTTTTTATTCTTTCTCGATACATGTTAAATTGTGTAATCTGTAAATTTCAAGAGTGCAGTAAAATTGAAAAGCTCATACCATACTATAACCTATAGTTATTTTTTACTATTACAGTCAGTTTCACAAATTGAAAGATTTAGGACTAGGAAAATTGCAAGTGAGAGGATCATCGCCACGAGGATCACTAAATGGCCTTGCACCGAGTATCCATCAAAACATTGATTTTTTTTACAGATTTATTGCCTCTGCAGATGCCTATTATATTAGCCAACAATTACAAAACAAACAGTTTTACGCATTAAGACATGGCATGACAGTATATTGCTAGAGTAGCCTAACTGAAAAGTATAAGTGGCACTAAAGAGTTTAGAGTATAATCACACAATATGTGTGTCGTTTACGTGCAGTTTAGTATATGTTCCCACAAAATCAGTTGAGAAGAAATGCAGAGCTCTTAACCAATATAAATGTGTAACATTTATGTTTGAACTAGACTTCGATAAGAAAGGTTTGAAGTGTGGAAGTTAGGAAGTTTGCTATACACAGTGACTTGTGAGTTTTGAATATCCATTATTGGTCATAGGTTTTTTTGTAACTGTTATTAGGCCTAATTTATTTTTTGGCTTAACTATCACCTTGTTTTTTCATTAGTTTTGTGTTATGCTCATGCCACTAGTTATACTTTTTTCTTTTAGTTGTTGTTTTTTCAAAGCATGTTAGTTGGATATGTCATATATGTATTTTGCATAGCTTATATTGCTAGCCTATCCAGATTAAAATGTTAAGTAGTTTAGTAGAACATTAATGAAATAGTGCCATTTGTAGCAGCAAGCCTCTAAATTTTGTAAGTGTCATAAATCTGGTTGTCAGGCTTAGACGTTTCTTATTAAGGAGATTATTTTGCATATTATGTGATTGCGAAAGGGCAACATTTATTTTAAGTTTGTTTATTATTCTTGCAGTAAAGTTTGGATTATTTTTAATTGTATGCAGATAATAATGGCAATCCTGCCTGCTGTCAGGGATTCCGTTACTATAGACAAATTGTGCAATATTAAGCAATATATAGGCATTTACTCAATATGCCTATATAATAAGTATTTTGTCATCATGTCAAGTGACATTTTCGAATTATACGTATAGTGCGCTTGTGGTGTCATTTGTTGTTGCTCTTGTTTTCCCTTACCGTTTAAGATATTTTCTGACATCCTTGGTCATTACTAGCTCCAAATTGTTTTACAAGTTATTTATTCATCATATTATCTGTTTTTAATTGTTGGATTTATAATTTGTTTCTAAGACTATTTTCCACTATGTTTCTTTGCATTCAGTACTTTTTCTGTTTACTCAGATTCATACACAATAAGTAGTACTTATAATCTTGATCAAAGATTATAAAACAAGCAATGTCTAAGAAAATCATTACATTATCTTTTACTAGGTTTAAATAAAGAAGTAACACTGTCTAGTAAGGTTAAAAGTCACCTTAATTATAATTCCTAAATGTTATCCTGACGTATCATTTATTGTTTGCATTTTTGAATTTGACGTTGATAAATTTGGGTAAAGATTCCTTTTAATTATTATATCGAACACCTAGAATTGAAGATTGTTCCTTAAAAAACGTCCACGACAAGCGCCTTTCTATGATCAAACCATAAGTTTTTATTAACCAACGGTATGTTATTGTTTTTAAGGATTGTTACTTTAAGCTAAACCGTGACCGGTTTTACTCTAGACTTTTTTTTCTGTTTGGGTACCAGATTTATTTTAGAAATTTGAAATTCCTTAACATCTGATAGATATTGTAGAGTTAGATCTATCTTCAAACTTACTTACTTTTATTAAAGACATACTAGATATTACAGATGGCCTCCTGCATTTAGAAAAGCTTAATATAAGGTAAGAAATTGACAGAGAGTGCTTATACAGTGCTTTTACTGTATGATAAAAGCAGATAATGTATGGAAACATTATCTGATTTTATCACATAGGAAGGCTTGCATCAGGCGACATTACAAATTGTTTCGTTACAATAGACACTTAAACGTCTCTCCGTCATAATTTTTTTACCTTTTAGTCACAGAATTAAACAAATGTTTGAAGAAAAGGAGTAGGCAAACAACTAGGGTTTTATTGTGTATGTATATCCGTTGTAATGAAGAGTACAATATTATAGGGACCAAGATAGAATTTCAATCCCCCTCCTTACCCCAAGACATATTTTTATGTTAAATGCATAGATGCAAGGTCATGAAACAAAATATTGTTAAATCATTGCCATTCACACTGACAGTTTGTTGGTAGTAGATGGTTTTGCAACCGTGAAAATAGACAATTTTGCTATCTGAATTTTTTACGGATGACCATGTTTGTTTGATGTCAACTGTGTGGTAATAAGAACATTTGAACCTGAGACCTGTTATAATTTGACATTCAGTTTGAACTGCAGCAAATTAAAAAATGGGCGCCAGATATAAGTAGTATACCCGCAAAAAGCAACAAATATGTACACAAGAACAGGTTTTTTTCAAAAGAGAGCATCCGACTAAGGGTCATATTATAATGGTCAAAGCAAACATAGGGAAGAATTACTGATTTTCAGTGGTATTTTTCTGCAAAAAAATTTTGGTCTGGCCGTAGCTATGTTTTCGCAAGTTTAACATTTCGGCACCATCGCAGTCTGGTAAAACTATAAACAAATTGCCAGGATAAAGACCGTTAATGTAGCAAACTACATCATATTACATTTAGTATCTCCAGAAAAGAACAGTTTTGTTTGTCAGACACCATTTGAAATCTGCCGGCCTACTTTTTATCGAACTTCCTTTGTATTTTCTTCCCAACTCTTCCAGTTGCTCGTGTGTTTTTGTAACCATTTATAAATCAACGTTCATCAACTTAACATATGATGAGCGTTAATATGTTAAAAAAGAAGTGAAATTAAGAATTTTTTTGAGTGTTGAAAGTAAGTATTGAAAGAAAAGTAATTTAATACCTTCCTGGTATTAATTTTTGTGACAACTATGACTACAACTACGAATTATTTTTTCTCGTATTTTGGTAGGAACTAATTTAGAACCTGTTACTGTCGATAGCTATGACATTGTTTTTTACTCATAAAGGCTGACTTGCACATCGAAGCCCCCCTAAACAATCTGGAACTTTATTGCTTTACTCTTGTCCACCATTTGTTGGCAAAGGAATTTTATGGTGAAAATATAGGTCAGTTGCAAGTTTTGTTTTTCAGGGATTATAATGACACTGATTGCAGTTGGTTGAAACCTGAATGTAGTAGATTCACAATTAAGTAACTTCTCCAAGGCATGTATATGTAAATAGAACACATACTCGTTTGTGGACTGTTTGTTTATAATTGTATTTCGTTTGCTGTTGGATATGTAAGAGTACCAGATTAATTTTCTCTCCTGCAGTGACAACAAAATTAATTTTGATTCCACCCAAGAAGAGTCGGAGTCTCAACTTGGAACTGTTAAACTTCTTTATGCCAATCGCTTAGATTTAAATTGGGATATGGTAAGTAAAATATTGTGTTGGAGTCTTCGGGGTATTCTCGTGTTATAACTGATCTCTTTACATGTGTATAGTTTAAATCTTTTAATTTTTGTTGCTATTAACATAAAATCTTAAACAGACATTGGGCGTTGGGCTTTCATGTTTTGATGTATACAGCGTGAGTAAAATTTTTTTTACTAAGCCAGTAAATGTATTCCGTTGGGACATTTCTAAATAAAAAGAAACACTTTGTGACAGTTGATATTTGTAATACTATAATAGGTTCGATGAACAAAAAGTAAAGTCAAAATTGTGATACCCGGTATATTTAGACTTTTATTACTTAAAGTGACCAAATACGACATAACGACCAATATGGCATTTCTCTGGGGTTCCAGAAAAGTTACTTTCTCGTTAAAGTGACGTTTTTCGTCACTTTTTGTAGCAAGGATCAAACGATACCCTTACTTTTTTCTCACTTTATCACAGTTTTAAGATCTCGCAGCTGTTGTTTATACTATGTGGGTGGGCTTTTATTGTCAGCCTACCCTACCTATGTACTGTGCTCCTGCAGGCGTTGGTAGCTATGGAATACCACAGAGATATATCTTTCCTTATTCGTAAAGTTTCCAATCTTTCCTTTTCCAACGTCATGCCCCCAAATATCTCTTTACTTTCGCGAAATAAAATTCAGATTTAATATAAGAAGTATAGATCACTGCAAATCATATTGCTGGTTGCACATTCCAAAGAAACTGCAGAAAAGTTTTCTTATTAGAAGTAAATAAAACTTTGCAATATTCGCTAGTCAATGTAATTGTGTGCTTTCATTGTTGTTTCAGGTTATTGCTCTTCGGCATTTAGCTCCAAATGTCATAGACCTTCATCTTTGTTTTAATAACATTACAAGAATAAGGTAAGTGGGGTTTTTATTTGATTCCGAATGCTTTACTTGACCTTTCTTTAGTACTAAAAAGCGAGGGAACGCATCCAAATACTAGAAGCGCGAAAAATGCCCATTAGGACTAAGGTAAGAGCACTTGCAGGCTATAAACATTCAGTTACATTTATACGACAACGTCCATTTACAAGGCTTTAAGTTGTTTTACAAATTACTAGACATTATATAAATATGGTTCTTGTGAGGAATGCTACGAAAGTTTTTGAAATAAGATATATCCACTAAAGGGTGTTTTTTTAGACTTTACACCCCTGAGTGGCTGTATTGCCTTGTTAAGGAAGTGATACTTTTCCCCATAGCCATATAAAACTGTAAAGGCAATTGTTTATTAATAAATACATTTCCGTTGAAGTCACAGACATGTACATCTTAAAAATCCCACCAAATCACTGTATCATGGGCCATTGGTTTATATAGATATTTTTTTTTTGTATTGTAATGCGAGCATTTAGCTGGGAAAGAAGAACAAATAGGAGAAGTTGTATTTTGTTCGACATTGCAATATAGTAATATATTTGGTGATTATATATTTGTTACATCTGGTTAGGTGCTGCCCCATCCGATCTTTTTTCTTGATCGAATTCAGAGATGTATTCGTAACATGACCCTTTTTATTCACTCGTGATACAGAAATAAGTTTGTCCTTATTTGAACCGTACAATCATGCCCTGAAATTAAACGGTTTCTTTATTTTACTTTTTTTATCTCAACAGGCTAAAAGATGACAGTTTTAACATTTTGAAGCTTCTTAATCTTGAGGGAAACAACATCCAAGATTGGAACGAAGTTCAGAACTTGTCCAATCTTCCACAGTATGTATCTTTTTGTGTGTGTTATGTCAGTCAATGCGTTTTTGTCAAAATGCGAGCTTTAATCCAACTACTGGCTGCATCTACTGTACAGGTGGTAAAAATATTACATTTAGCATAGGTGAAATATAAAGTGAACGCATAAAAGCGTAAAAATTTGAACCGAATAATTGATAGAGGAAGATAATGAATACATGTATTTAGAATATGAATATTGTGTTAAAAACATTTGGAGAGCGATGAATGTTTTCCTCACAACTTTGTACTTGATTGTTTACCGTTTGTTCCGTAAACTCTTCTTTCTGTAGGAGTTTTTTTCTCTCATTTTAGTGTTTATTTGTATCCTTAGACTATCATTGACTTTTAACTTTAACCTATCATTGACTTTGAACCCCGGCTCTAAACTTTTACAAAGCTTAGAGCCGAGATTATCTTAAAAAGGCAGGTCAAGGCATGGAGAAAGCAATAATACTTTGGACAAAACAATAGGGATATGAAAGTTTTTCCTATCTTTACCATACTCCTGCTTCTATTAATGTACTAAGCCAATGTTTACATTTCGATACATGTAATTTTGAAATGCTATAAAGACACATTATCAAAAACTACGTTTTTCACCCAGTTAAGATTTCGCATGATTTTCCACCTGATGACATAATTATTGTACGCGGTGTGCATGTGTCAAGAGATTATTCTGCTGTAGCTTTGTAGATTTGTTAGAATGAAATTTTTTGTTTCGCTTTAAGTTTTTATTGTACGGTTGTGACAGTATTTTTTGTCCACTGATCTTCAACTCTTGAAACTATCACAGGATCTCTTTGTAGTTGCTAGCTATTTTGCATTTAACTCTCAGGAATATATTGGTCAATTCCTGTGCTCGTGAATCCGCCTTCAAACGAAGGTAATAAAAAGAGTTCTTGTAGTGACCAAGGGATATCGCACACTGGATAATATAGAACACACAGGAAGTGATCAAGAAGATTTGTTCCACTCCCTGATTAGTGAAACAGTCAATTATGCTATCTTATATGTCTGCATCTGACTACTTCCACAGAAAAATTGGAAAACATAAAAAAATGACTGTTGTGTATTTGGAACCTATTAAGTTATTCACCCGGAAAATACTTATTTCTTGTTGTTAAAATACCAATGTCGAAAACTCTTGGCAAAACAGTTAACTGGCCGACATGTGATTATAACTGGAGAGGGCCTTCTGACCTTAGGCCTTGGAGCCAACAATTCTCAACCCAGTAAACATGACCTTTTTAAAAGTATTTATTGCTGATTAAGTGACTAAGATTGTCACACTTTAAAAGAGTACAGTTTAATTCTAACAGCTATACATGTATCCCCAAGGATTAAGGACCAGTGTAGGTAGTGTTTATTATTTTTAATCACAAGACAATCAAAGTTTAAAAGAATCTGTCTAAAGCATGGATCAGTTTTTTTAATATCATCCAATGTTCATTTTGTGCTTTTAAGCCATATTTGAAAACCATTAGTGTAGAGAATGTTTAATTTGAAATATCTTTGAATTGCGTTTATTGAGCATTCAATAAATGCTGCACTTTAACAGGGTTCGAGTTTTACATCGGTAATCTTTCTAGTAACTTCAATCATCATCGATGCTGATGACACTGCCTTGTACTCTGGCATTGGACGCAAGGAACGCAGTACCAACAAGTTGAACTTCCGGAAGATTTGAAATCTGATCTGGGATTGGGGAAGAAGGTGACTGGTTTCCTTTACTGCCCGGAATGTAACTGACGTCTTTCAACAAACAATTGAAAACTTTACTCAGTACAATATTCATGGACAGTCATACTGATGATAACCTCTGTGAGGCTTCTTCTCCTCATAAGCAGTATTATCCCTGAAAATATTTGGTTTGTCAGTGTCTCTAGATTTTTTAGCGCTCTTATTCTCAGTTTGCTGGTTAAGTCTGCTTCTAGAGGAGCTGATTCTTTTTATCACGCCAGAGCTTTCCTTATATCTGAGTCAATTTTTTTATATGTAAATCTACCAACCGACCTTGCAAGGAGTACTCTGGTCACACCTGGACAGGTCCTCCCTAATCACATCTTAATGTTATTGATCGGGACTTGTTGCAACTTCACAAGGCCAAATCCTGCTACTATTTTTCAGGCTTTGTCTCGTCGACGAAATGCGACTTGCCCTAATCTCTTCGGTACGTATTTTCATGCGAAGTGTTTTAATGAGTTTTCCTTTCTGGTACCAGTTCAGTTTGTTGCATCTTGTGTGAATCGTTTCTTTAGACCTCTTCATTCTCATCGTTGTTTTCCCAGGTTGTAATGAATCGTTCCACTGATACGATTTCTTTTCTCGAATGGCCAAATTGTGAACCACTTTGACATTTAAGTAGTTTGCCCATCATATGACATGATTGTTTCCTCGTCCAAGGTGTACGCACCTCTTGACCTAAATATTTTTTCCGCTGTATTATCTCTCTTCCATTCACAGTTCAATTAACTAAGTGGCTTTATACTTAGTATGGTTATTAAGCAATAAAAAAAGCCGTTTTGGTTACCTAAAAGTAACTGTACTGCCTTTGCGTAGAGTAAAATCTGAAAGAGATGTGAAAAGATCATTTCAGTTTCAATAGTTCAGTCAAGAAACCACTGGCGCTTTTTACTGCTTAAATGAAATATTAATTCTTTGCCTTTTAGACTACAGAGACTTATTTTGAATGACAACAATATAGAGAAAATTTCCTTTCCAGATTCAGGTGATATTTTATTGGTATTATCGTTTTGGATATTTGTTTTTTCTGGATTTAAAGTTAAACAGAATTGTAAATAAATGCTAATGCGGGAATAAGACGTTTATTATTTCACAGCTTTGTCTTGTTGTACTTACTTATTCATACGCGGGTAACACCGAACAGTTATTACTATTACTACTGTACCAGGCTTCTGTTCATTTGTAAGTAAAAAGTAAGTTTTTGTATTGATTTTGAATGACTACTTCCGATACAGAACGTGTAGCAATTAAAGGTGTGTCTAAAACTCTTTTAGTAAAATTCTGGACCAGAACGCTAGAATTAGATAATATAAAAGAGATGGTCTTGATCAAATTTGAGTGGTAGCAACTGTAATTTGAAAAGTTATCGTTTAAGATAATTTATTTATGAGGCTGCTGAATATTAGGTAGGTAGTTTGGATAATCTTAACGGTGATGTTATATGTGAGGGTGATTACAAAATGAGAAAAATGGGGACATTTGTATTGCAAGTGTTAAGAATGTTGGTGACAACTAGGGAAAATGCCATGAAATCCAGTTCGGCATGTAAGGAGGTAGCAGAGATGATAGCAGTTGTTATTGGTCATTTGACATATTTTCTAATTCTGGATATTTTGATTGGACAAATTTGAATACGGCAGAACGAAGTATTATGCATATTTGATTTTTAGATATATTTGTATACTGTTATATATAGTGTATGTCTCACATAGATTTGGTCATATTTCTGCAGCACCGTTCTATGTCACCTTTTCAACTCTTAGATCACAAGGAGCAGACAAATAGTTTCTCACAACTAGTTTCAATTTCGCTGAATTCAAACAAAATCGACGAGGTAATTTAAAACCATGACATTTTTAAATTAGATACTACGGAAACTATTTTCTAAAAAAATTAGTTTCGGGGAGCTATTATATGAAGGCAGGGCATTTAAAAACATATAGACGAGGTTAAGGAGCCTTTAATGATATGATGCTTTTGTATCATAGTTTATATGTTACAAAATAATTGAGCTTTTCTCCATGTTTTATTCTTTCTTTGTTGGCATTTTGTATTCATGTTTCAATTGTTCTATTGTTTAGCTTACATGTGATGTGGCATAGGCCTAATTTGTTTATAGAGAGCGTTTTTGCCCGCCTCCCACTCGTTTGTGGATAGCTATAAAATGACTAGTGGAGATTTCTATGCGGCAGAGACAGCTAGTATAAATATCTTAATATTTGGAAAATAGTTAAAGCTACTAAAATCACTTTAGTTTCTGGCACATAGCGATGCGATCAGCAGATGAACTACAAAGATCTAGGTAGTATTGTGGCTTAAAGTTAATTGCGTAATTTTTATTGACATAGCTTCATTAACTACCCAATTCAGGCATGTATTTCATCAGATGGTAGCATTACCGCGCGCGTGAAACTTAAGTTTTTTCAGTTGTTTTCACTATTTTGCAAATATTTTAACTACATATTTATTAGGCACCAGATATGAATGCATAACTCCGCCTGTGATATTTTCGGATAACACAGCCGGTCCTAAGCCCGGATAAAGGAGGAAGGTTGGACGTGGGGTCAGCAAGGTGTGGCCCTGATTTTGGCACAGGAGCCACAGCGTGCGCTCATCGGATGGGAATCTATAAACTCTCGTATCATTACAGCCCAGTTTACCACCAAGAAAAAAAATATCAGACTGAACATAATACAATGTTATGCTCCAACAAATCATGCGGAAGAGGAGAAGAAAGATGAGTTTTACCATCAGGCAAGGACATATCAGTCCTTGTGGGGGGTCTCAATGCCAAGATAGGATCTGACAACACCGGATATGCGAGTACTATGGGGACACAGGGATTAGGACAAATTAATGAAAAATGGAGAGACATTTGCAGACCACTGTGCGTTGAATCAGCTGGTAATAGGAGGAAGTATATTTCCACACAAACACGTCCACAAAGCCACTTGGGTCTCACCGGATCATGAGACTGAAAATCAGATAGACCATATCTCCATAAGCCAGAAATTTAGAAGAACAATGCAAGATGTACGGGTGTTGAGAGGCGCCGACGTGTCCTCATACCATCATCTCTTGGTAACAACATTGAGACTACGTCTGAAGAAACACAAAATGAAAAGTAAAACACGAATAAAATATAATGTGTGATTGCTCAGAAGTCAGGACACTCGAGAAGCCTTCAAAGTCAGCCTAACCAACAGGTTTCAGGCATTGCAAGATCTGATAGAGGACAAAGATACAAGCATAGAGACACAATGGGAGTACAGTAAGAAACTATGGATAGATACATGTGAGGCGGTTCTCGGACAGAAGAAAACACAGCACAAAGAGTGGATCTCCGCAGAAACAATCCAAAAACTAGAAGTGAAGAAAGAAAAAAAGGCTGCAGTGAATATAAGTCGAACGAGAGCAACAAAGGCAAAAGCACAGGAGGAATACACAGAGACAAACAAGGAGGAAGGATAAGCGAGACTATGTTGAGGATCTAGCTAGACAAGCAGAAGAAGCGGTAGGACAGGGAAACATTAAAGAGTTGTACTTAGTCTCTAAGAGGCTAGCCGGCAAGTACCAACGGACAGACAAGCCTGATAATGATAAAAACGGACAACCACTGACAACCACAGAGGAACAACTGCAACGATGGGTAGAGCACTTCAGGGAGCTGCTGAACCTCCCTCCCCCAGAGGAGCGCCAGACATTCCACCAGCAGAGAAATAACTTTTCATCGACTGTGAAATGCCCTCCAAAGGGGAGGTCAGACAGGCCATCAATAAATTGAGGAATAGTAGAGCAGCGGAGCCAGATGCAATTCCAGCAGAGGCTATCAACGCTGACATTGAGACTGCTGTGCAAATATTACACAGCCTCTTCTGCAAGATCTGGGATAAGGTGGAAGTACCAACCGATTGGAAGAAAGGAAACGTCATCAAGCTGCCAAAGAAGGGTAACATCAGGGACTGTAACAATTATCGGGGTATCGTGCTCCTCTCAGTGCCAGGGAAGGTTCTCAGCAGAGTCTTATTAGTAAGAATGAAAAAGGCGCTAGATGCTAAGCTCCAAGACCAACAAGCAGGCTATCGTGAGAATAGATCTTGTGTGGACCAGATCGCTAGTCTACGTATCATAGTAGAACAGTCACTACAATGGAATTCACCTCTGTACATAAACTTCGTAGACTACGAGAAGGTGTTCGATAGTATGGACAGAGAGACACTCTGGAAATTGCTAAGACACTACGGAGTTCCAGAGAAAATCATATCACTGATCCGATGCATCTACGAAGACATGAGTTGCAGGATCGTACATGCAGGACAGCTGTCAGCCAGCTTCGAGGTGAAGACTGCAGTCAGGCAAGGTTGCATGCTGTCGCTATTCCTCTTCCTGCTAGTTATCGACTGGATAATGAAGACCACAACAACAGGAAAAAAAAACGGGATACAGTGGACACCCTGGACCCAGTTAGAAGACCTTGACTTTGCTGACGATCTGGCGCTCCTGTCACACAATCGAAAACAAATGCAGGACAAGACCACCTGCCTTGAGACAACATCAGCTAAGATAGGGCTCAACATCAACAAGAAGAAAACTGAATTAATAAAGATCAACACCGACAACAACACCCCAGTCACAATAGCAGGAAAGCCCATACGGGAGGTGGAGTCCTTTATATACTTAGGAAGCATAGTGGACCAACGTAAAGGCACAGACCAGGATGCCACTGCCAGAGTCAGCAAGGCAAGGAAGGCCTTCATCATGCTGAAAAAGATATGATCTTCAAAAGAAATTAGCACGAAAACCAAGATCCGCATCTTCAATTCGAACGTGAAGTGGGTTCTACTATATGGCTGCGAGACATGGCGCACAACAAAGGCAATTCTGCAGAAGAAGGTACAGACATTTCTCAACACATGTCTGAGAAGAATATACAAAATACGCCAAAGGGATAAAATCAGGAATGAAGACTTATGGGAAAGAGCAGGACAAGAAACAGTAGTCAGGGAAATCCTTAAAAGAAAGTGGGGCTGGATAGAGCACACCTTGAGAAAACCATCATCCAGCATCACACGACAGGTCTTAACCTGGAACAGACAGGGGAAAAGGAAGAAAGGGCGACCGCATAACAGCTTGAGGCGAGATACCGAGGCAGAACTGAGACGGCAGGGAACAAACTGGACTGAAGTAGCAAGAGAAGCCTAAAACAGAGGGCGGTGGCGAACTTTAGTCGATGGCCTATGCTCATCCGTGGGCTATGGGCTTAAGTAAATAGTAAGTAGATATGAATGCATAGAGAACTTTTAATTTCTACTGTGTCGAAGTTGTTTTACATACACACACACACACACACATATATATATATTCTTTTAGAATAACAACTTTTTTCCATACCTTTTTGCTAGTAAAAGCCCATTCTGAAAATATGTTATTAAGAATAATATTATTTTTGTTTGAGGTGCTTTAGTAACTCGGAACAACGTTTGAAACACTTTCCCTACCAAATGGTTCGTGCGACTGTTATATTTAAACCAGTAATTGTGATTGGTAGCCATTCCAATCCTGCTGTATGATAAATAGGTAAACCTAATAAAGTATCTGTCACCATCATGGTATTAGGTATAAAGGTGTAAAAATGTTACCAAGACAGATAGACAATTTAATTGGTTACAGTGCAGCTTTGCAAAGCTCATAGTTAATGTTATACTGGACTATTCATAATGCAATAGGAAAGTGTATTGAAGAGATTTTTGAATTTGAGTCTAAGGGTCAAGTTCTGAATAATGTTGAGCGAGTACTGGAGTCTATCATAAGTGATCAGATGGGTATTGATGACATGCAGTTTGGCTTTATACCCGAAAAAGGCACAACAGATGCGTTGTTCATCCTGCCATAGCTCAAAGAAAAATGTCAAGAGAAAAGAAAATATCCTTACTTAATGTTTGTCTATCAGAAGCCCTTCGATTACATACCCAGACCAGTACTATGGTTGGCAGTGGGGAAGCTTTATGATAAAAGGTTGGATGTAAAAGATGTAGAAGATAGGTAATCAGTGATGGATCGTAACTAACCCCTTGCTCTTCATTATTATTATCGAAGCATTTGATCGTGAATTCGTCTCTAAATGACATTGACAAATACTCTATGTAGACATCACAGTTGAAACATTAAATATACTGAAGCAGAAGCTCTCAGAATAGACGAGCAACTACGAATCACGTAGCTTCATTTTCAACATAGGGAAGAAAAAAATTATGTAAAGTTTTTATAGTGTCACACGTCTCCAAGAAAAGTCAGGAAAGTTTCCGTTCGTCGCTCGATTAATGGAGTGTATGGTAACGCAATATTCACCGATAGCTGTCCTTTTCTCAAAATGCACAAATATACCTGGTAGACTGAAAAGACACCACGGTATGCCTGGAAGAGCTGCTTTAAAGAACTCCTGCTCAATCGAGCAGCTGCCCTGGTAGAAAATAATGCCGGAGACAATGAATTTGAATAGGTTCAGTCAATTTGCTGTTTTAGTGACATGATTAATTGAGTTGATGATTGATTAAATTGTTTTGTTTTGTTTTCTAAAAAAATTTAGTGGCATAGTATAAACGAACTCAATAAATTACAGTCACTGACAGATTTGAGATTCAAAAGGAATCCCCTTGTGGCTGGTAAGTAGGGGTCATTTCCTTTACTCACTTTTTATTGCCAATCAGTTTCAGGTAGGCCAAGTTTTATTTCGCAGTTGTTTTTACAAACTAAGAGGCAGGATTGTGTACGTGCTCTTCAGGACTTACTCGGAAATAAACATTCAGTGGAAAGTTTAAACTCTAAATCCCTATTCTGTCAGAACAGATTTACGTTTTGACTCAAAAACCCTTTTTTAGAAAAAAACCCAAACAGTTTTGTGGTACAGAATTTTTTTTATTGGATATTTTGGAGTGTAATAATTACTCATTAACCATATTTGTTCGAGTCTTCAATTGTCTAGTTTCACGAGCAGTACTTCTGCTAAATTCTCTACAGTGAGGTTAGTTGTCTCCTACTATTTCGTAATCACTTATCTAAATACAATGCTGCTTGACCAGTTTGCACTACTTCGGTGCAGAAGAGAGCTGGTATCCCTCTCTGTATGGTTAGTTACCCTTGCAACAACTTTCCGTTCAGAATAAGTATAATATTTAACACCAAAAAGATCATTTTAACACGTAAACTTAAAAACTGCATTGGGTCATTGTATGGAAAGTGCCTTGGCTTTTATCAAAGCAGTCTGAACGTAGCTTTAATGACAAATAGGTTGAATAGGTACATGTAGAGTGTTGGGCTTTTCCTTTTTCCGGTCAACTGATGAGTTATCTCTTTGTTCTTTCACGAGCCAGTCGTGTGTTTTACAAATTGACCTTACAGCATGACAAGTTGCTTATTCAATATATTAGTTTTATTTACTGCACGTTTAAACCATAAATTTATCACTAATCCGTGTGGGTTTTTTTTGTTCCAGAATGTTCTTTTATTTGTTAGTGGACTTTGACTGAGTAAAATCTGATTGAACGAGTAAATTTGAGCGATACTTATTTATTAAACTATGTTTGTATAGAGTAAGCATGTCATGAGCGGTTAAGTCCATTTTTTCCGCTTATCTTTGGTACACAGCACTGCCAAGCCTTGCATAATGTATATTACTTATCCGTAGAGCAAGTGAAAATTCTATCGGAAGACCGTCACGCTGAATGCCAACCTACTCAATGATCAGTGACTCACATAATTTCTTTCAAATAGTTGTCTATAACCGTTACATTGGGATATGGGTAAACGCACTTTTATATCAACTGTGATCATTGTAAAACCATCAGTTATTTTACCTGTTTGCAGCTCACAGGTGATTTCCAGCGCCCAGACTAGACCATACAACACTGCCGTGTGTTCCATTTTAGTTTGTTCTTGTGTCTTTTTGTGTGTGTTTTGACAGTCAACTTCCTTTACTTCCTCTGTAAATTAGAGCAGATTAACTGAAGCTACATTCTGGAAATAGGCGTATCACTTCGTAGCATAACAAGGTGATACATCTATTCTTGCCGTTTTGAATTCTGTGTTAACTGATATTTCCCGGTTCTCTCATTTTCATACTTAAGCAATTGCATGTAAAATGTTATTTATTTTCCTAAAAATCAAATCCCTATAACATAACCTACATAACCTCTCCTGTAAGTCAAAAAATATGTGACTCTTTTTCTCTTGTAACCCTATCTTCTGTTAATATTTGTGACTTAACGCATATTTTAATACGTATGGTGCCTTGCGTTCACCCCTAGCTGAAAATCATTCAGCTTTTGTGAACGATGGGGAAAAGTCTTTCTTACTTATGACCAATACGATAGTATGACAGAAAACTTTAATAATCATCTTTCCCACACTTTTTGAATATCATGTAACTGAAAGTGAATTTCGCCAATTTCGTTTCGCTGTTCAGCTGCTTCTGGTGAAATCGTTGTGTGAAGGAAGTTACTGCCAGCCCTTACTTGATTAATTTTGTACCGCTTTGTTACCTGATTAACTTATGCTTATTTACTGTTCCTGAACAAGAGATAGGTTATTTAATGTGATCTCATTCTTTTAATAGGTATGACGAGTTTTGATGCGAGACAGGAGGTAGTTGCACGTACTCATGGAATCAGCACACTAAATGGAAGCATGGTATGTAAGTGATTTAGTTTTGGCGTTTTTATTTGGATTTTGTATGGGAAAGATGGTCATCTTTACCGTAAAGTCAAGTCGCTGCTGTGATTTTGTCACAACTGATCAGATGCAATATATGATATCGAAAAGAATTTTCAGGGAAAAGTTGTATTTTTAACACATTAGTAGTAAAAGTATTATTCGAATACAATGAATGATACAACATTATTGTCACAGCCCTTTCTTCCATATTTGCTCTTTTAATTTTCTGAAAATAGGAGAATAAGCTTTCAGTCTGTTTGGTAGAAGCTCTCTTTTTGACTGGTCTACATGAGAACACCAAAATATATAGAAATTAAAGTAAAGGACTGGTATTCCTCATTTCTATTTCTTTTTCAAAGAACATAAGAGTTAGTTTGAGGTATTATTAACTGGAAAAAATAATGATAAAATCTTGCAGCTTTTTACAGTTTTGTAGTAACGGAAATGCGGTGTTTTGAAAGAAATCTAGGCGTCTCTGAAATATTGTATATTGTTTTACTAAGATCGTTTATATTGGTGCTTCACGTAGTCTAGTTTATGCTGTGTGTATGAAATTAATGTGAAATATATAGAGAACTAAAAAATTGTGACCACCAGACTGGTCTCGAACCAATGTTAGGGACTATTAGGGCCACATTTTGTACTACTTGAGCTATCCGCATCACCTTTTTGAACTAGTCATTTCTGCAACCATACCTTTCACTGTGGTTGCAAAAATCATCAGGTTAAGAACGTAGGACTAATAGCTCAGATGGTTGAGCACGTGGCCATGATAACCAAGAAGACTGATTTTAATCCAATTCGGTGGTCACATATCTTTTACTACACAATTATATAAATTCACTTATTTAGTATTTTATTATATAAATTAGTTCATGAAGTCCCTTAACTGAGTTGCTAAGATTTTAATAAATTTAAAAGTGATTAAATGATTTGATAGGTTTTCCATGTTTGTTGTGACATGAATGTATAAAGCAGCCTATCTACATCATATCTGCAGTAGTACAGCGATCGCTTGAGCATATTTTCACAGGTGAAGAAAAGCCATAGAAATTTTAAACTTTTTATATTTTTTTTTTGCAGGTCACAGTGAAAGAACGTAAAACCTCTGAAATGGCCTTTCTAAATAAATATGGTAAAAACTGGGTTAATGCTGGTGGGAAGGACGAACATTCTGAATTAAAGCAAGAGTTTTTAATCGAGTACCCACGTTTTTCAAGGTTAATAAAAGGTAACGTAGCTGGGATTTGTGAAATATCCTTAAACGTTTATCTTGATTTGAGTTACTTTAAATTGAATTCCTTCCTTTTTGGAAGGGTGGATTTTAAGTACTCTACAACTGTGAAACAAGATGTTGCCTTAAGGGGCAAGAAAAGGTAACGCGGTAATCTGGAGCTAATTAACTTCACTTAGAGCTGAAAAAGGGGCAAGTAGGTAGCAGAGAAAATTATTGTTTATATGAAAGTATCTTTAGAAAACCCATCTTTCCTTTAGTCCTTTACATGGCATGGAAATAGGGAACAGTTATTTCGAAAATCCAGTCCAGTAGCACCTTGAAGCTTTGAGCTCACTAACTGATTGGCTAGTTGAAAATGAACTTATAATAAACTGTAAGAAAGGTAAAACTAAAGTGATAATTTTTGGAAAAAAGCAATGCCAAAAAACCCCTGAATAATAGGACCTTACACCAGAAACATAGCCCTACCCTAATTACTACCACACAGACCTACAAGTACTTAGAACGACATTAAGCTGCAATGATTAAGAAAGCATCTTAGGGAATCCACCTCCTGAGAAAATTGAGAAGCTTCATTTATGAAAAAACAAACAAACTGGTATACTAGTCATTGCTTGCCACCATTCTTACGTATTGCGTACTCTCATGGTATTGTTCAACTCAATCCTGTACCCTATAGCCAAATCGAAAAAATTGGAGCTCGACCCGAATTGATAAATGATAGTAGTGAAATGATACTCAAATTCGAAACCATGACAAAAAAGAAGTATCTCTGTACCTTTGTGGACGAGTGCTTCCACAGTGTAAATACGTTTGGTTAGTTTAAAGATTACTACTACAAGATGTGGAATACAGATGTGAATCCAAGATACAATGATACGAAAATTGAAATTCCTAAAATTTTAATTTTAGTGGCGTAATTTTAAAAGCCGTTGTTTATAACTTTGGAATGTAAAGTTAAGTCTCTTGAAAAGACCGAAATGTGATCTTCAGCCCCGTAGACGAGCATTCTGCAAGACATCATAAAGAATTCCTTTTGAGATTAAAAGTAATTCCTTTACTGCTGTGGCATTACAGCGCGTTTTCTTGGCTTTCCATGTATGTAGAGAAGGTCGACATGCTGTTGTGTAAGAGATAATTGAATGTTTAACAGTTGTGCTGAGCTTTGAAGCGATATTCTCTTTTTAGCTTGTAACGTGTGTTGAAGTCATAAACAAGAAAATTAAGCACTTGTTTTGCATAGCAAGCAATCATCGTCACTATTTTTCATTTCGTTGTAGAGCATGGTCTCCCACAAATTGAAATGGATCAGAAAAAAACCCTCAAAGAAAGGATGCTGTGTATCCTTCATTACACTTTATTTTACCTACATTGAAAACGAAACAATAAATTTTTCTCACGGAAANGAACAGTTATTTCGAAAATCCAGTCCAGTAGCACCTTGAAGCTTTGAGCTCACTAACTGATTGGCTAGTTGAAAATGAACTTATAATAAACTGTAAGAAAGGTAAAACTAAAGTGATAATTTTTGGAAAAAAGCAATGCCAAAAAACCCCTGAATAATAGGACCTTACACCAGAAACATAGCCCTACCCTAATTACTACCACACAGACCTACAAGTACTTAGAACGTAAACTAAATATATCACCTAATATAACGCGACATTAAGCTGCAATGATTAAGAAAGCATCTTAGGGAATCCACCTCCTGAGAAAATTGAGAAGCTTCATTTATGAAAAAACAAACAAACTGGTATACTAGTCATTGCTTGCCACCATTCTTACGTATTGCGTACTCTCATGGTATTGTTCAACTCAATCCTGTACCCTATAGCCAAATCGAAAAAATTGGAGCTCGACCCGAATTGATAAATGATAGTAGTGAAATGATACTCAAATTCGAAACCATGACAAAAAAGAAGTATCTCTGTACCTTTGTGGACGAGTGCTTCCACAGTGTAAATACGTTTGGTTAGTTTAAAGATTACTACTACAAGATGTGGAATACAGATGTGAATCCAAGATACAATGATACGAAAATTGAAATTCCTAAAATTTTAATTTTAGTGGCGTAATTTTAAAAGCCGTTGTTTATAACTTTGGAATGTAAAGTTAAGTCTCTTGAAAAGACCGAAATGTGATCTTCAGCCCCGTAGACGAGCATTCTGCAAGACATCATAAAGAATTCCTTTTGAGATTAAAAGTAATTCCTTTACTGCTGTGGCATTACAGCGCGTTTTCTTGGCTTTCCATGTATGTAGAGAAGGTCGACATGCTGTTGTGTAAGAGATAATTGAATGTTTAACAGTTGTGCTGAGCTTTGAAGCGATATTCTCTTTTTAGCTTGTAACGTGTGTTGAAGTCATAAACAAGAAAATTAAGCACTTGTTTTGCATAGCAAGCAATCATCGTCACTATTTTTCATTTCGTTGTAGAGCATGGTCTCCCACAAATTGAAATGGATCAGAAAAAAACCCTCAAAGAAAGGATGCTGTGTATCCTTCATTACACTTTATTTTACCTACATTGAAAACGAAACAATAAATTTTTCTCACGGAAATTTTTTGATTGATCTAAACTTGTTTGTATGTAAAAATTGAAATACTCATGCCTGCTTAAATGATGCCCAGTGGCATTCAATATGTTTTCGTTTCATTAATGATGATACTAATTACAGGGTTTAATAGGGGTTGATCAATTATCATATTATTTTGATATGTTAATGAAATGTAAATCGTGGGAAATCATTCCCTCTTTTGTTTTTTTTTAAATAAGTTGTAAGGGAAACATTTCTACAATGAATGAATATTTAAGCAACAGTCCAGTATAATAATTGTTTTATGGTGTTTCACCATTGTAAAAGACATTTGGAAATAACTTCTTGACTGAGAATAGCCCTGACATTCAAGTGTCCTGAACATAACAGTAAAAGGGAAGTAACAAAGAAAGTTCCAGGTATTTTTATTTACTTGCGATATAATTCTAGGTTGCTGTAAGTTTTGATTCATTTCTTAATTTCAAATACTAGAGAGCATACCCTTCCCTTTAGAAAGGGTTTTTTGAATGTTTCTTGTTTTAATTTTGTCAAAATCACGAAAAATCTTTTAGATAAGGGTCAATTCAAAATGTTTTTTAGTAGCCAAGTAAGGCATATGTTGCACAAATTTGAATATTAGTTTTCAGCTCTTCATTGACACTTAAAACAATAAATTTACACAGTTGGGGCAGTGTCTGCTAAAGCAGCAGTACACATTTTCTATTACCGTGATACTTTTTCAGTTCAGTCTGGGCTGTGATTTTGTTATTGTTAAACAGGGAGACCATAAATCAGAGTCAAAATACACACCATTCTTTAATTTAGTGGAAACAAGGTCATCCATTTGTTTGCCGTACTCATTGCATGTTGGTTCAGCATTGGCCTAATTAATATTCCCGCGTGAGTTCCCAATGTCTCCCGCTTTTCTGATTCTGTGTCCATGAATTGTTTTAATTTTATTTAATGGAGGTTTTAAATGTTAAGTCTTAGTATTTAAGTACTATTAATCTTAGTAACTTACACTGGGTTCCCCACCCCCCCCCCCAACACCACACAAANAATGTTAAGTCTTAGTATTTAAGTACTATTAATCTTAGTAACTTACACTGGGTCCCCCCCCCCCCCCTAAAATCAAGAAAAAATATTCTGATGGAATATGTTAGCATTTTGTTTTTCAGGGAACAATAGAAGTATAGAAAACGAAAGGAAAAAGCCCCAATTTATTAACTATAGGGTTTCGTATCCGTTAATTTTAACAATGATTTGGGTTTTTTTGGTAATCAGTTATATTGGTAAGCAAATTAAATCAAGTTTGTCAGGACGAACAAGCAATCATTTTCTATTTTTGTATGTATTATCTTATTTCTTGCTTCTTGTCACTGAGCGTAGTAACTGGTGATAGTGGTACGTGTAAGGGGAATATCTCGGAGGTCAAAATAGAAGAAAATTAACAGACCAAACGTTACTTATATATCCATAGCTGTATCTACTGATAAAAGTTTTATTAAGCACTACTATTACATTGTAGAATGCTAGCGTACACGTGAGTATCAGTTTATTGCTTTTGATTATGCTCTCATTTTTTAGATACAATAACTGTCCAACAGCTAAAGAGGTTGATTCAAAAATTGCTGAAGATCAACTCATCAGAACAAAAGATAAGCTATTCAGCGACAAAGGTATGAGGTTACACAACAGCTTTTTTTTTAGCTTTATTCTTACAGAAAAGTTAGATAAAAAAAGAATATTTTCCAGTTTTGGGAACTTGAATATTTTCTAAAACGCCATTCCAGTTTGTACAGGAGAACTTTTTAATGATTTTCCTTATTTTTCGTAGACTCAGGTATCTTGTGTACGAAGTTAAATTTTATCTTAAAAATTTCCCTGATCGAATTGCACCAATGTTGCAACTGAGCAATATATTTGTTGGTTTTGGGCTTTCTTACTTTTGCTGTTTACTGCATTTAAAAATAATAAAAGGTCCGTCCTTGTGTTATGTGCCACACCTAATATAATTTGAACAATTAATTTTTTTGAAAAAAATTAAAAAATTAGCACAGCAATTAGTACTATAAATGTTGGCTATTCCTTTCTAGCATCCAATAAATAAACAACCATTGAATATAAGATTTAAAAGAAAGATCTGGAGAAAATGACAAGCCAAGCAGTCTCGTTGATGAGCATTCCTCAAAAGGAGAAACAACCACAGCAAGGTTAACATCAGAATGATTGGCCATGAATATTAAAGGAAGATAAAAACACTGCTATTTGCCGCGTTAAAAGCCAACCATTTACTTTTACATTCACTGAAAGCTTGTAGATCAGTCGTTAAATCTTTGGTCAGTGCCAAAGTACAAGGTAATGTCATCAGTTTAAATCTTGATGAACTAAAGGAAGCTGCAAGGAAGATCACTGATTTAAAGACGAAAGAAAATTGGGCCAAGAATAGAGCCTTGATGTGCGCCAATAGTGGGGGGGATACTCGTCAGTGACAAGCATTTTACGATCTTAGAGAAAGGACTAAAGAATACCATAGACGATTCTGCAAATATCATAAATAAATGGCCTGTCTTGAAAACTCTTAGAAGAACAGCACATTCTCCACTAGATCGATAGATACCTTCCGTGATTACAATCAAAAGGCCACCAGTAGAGGGAGATCCTCAAAGTCCTTGCTTAAGATGTAAAAAAATCACAAGTTCTGCAAGAACTCTACCAGTGCATTGTTTATGAGCTTCAAAGATCATACTGATAACTGAAAGAAGACTTACAGCTCTATATTTGCCAGTATCAGATGGATCACGTACATTCTTGAAGACAGGTACAACATTTGAAACCCTCCAGGAAGGCGATAAACAAGCCTCCGATAGGCAGTGATTAAAAAGTATGGAAAGCAAAAAAGATAGCTCAGAAGCGCCCTTCTTTAATACAACTAGAATGTAGTCCAGGAGCTGTGAAATGATCCATCTTATAATTAACCTTTGTAACCAACCAAAAAGAGATCTCCGGTAAAAAATCATCAGTGTCAGAGAAGAAGTGGGGAAAAAACCAGCAAAAAGATCTACCTTTTCCGTAGAAGATATATAAAAGAGAACGCCATGAAAAAAGGAATAATTCAGATTGGCCTTCCCGCAATCTCCACTTCATAGTTTTTGGGATGAAAATAGATACCCAAACTCCCTCAGTATGCCGAGATTTAACATCAGAATCACCATGTTACAAACATTGACAGCCTGCCTGAAGGGAAAACAACATTCATCAGTTCCATCACTTTTTTAATGAAGAAATTGGTACGACGAGAAAAATAGGCATTTAACCATGGAAAACAATAAGGTTTGCATATGTAACTACGATGGGGGACAAAAGTTTTAATACCAACCTGAGCCCATTCTGAGAATTTATTTGAAGCATCGGAAGCCTGACCAAATTTAAAAGTCTTAGGCTGATCTGGTTTGTTATCGAAATTTGAAACAGTTACCTTAACCTCTACAGTGACAACATGATGAGAAGATCCCAAATGAGGCAAAGGTAAAATTTAACAATGCTTAAGAACAGGAGTTTAAAAGAGCTCTAAAAGAAAAAGTTCTCCTGGGTCAACCCTAGAAAATGTGGGAAAATCAACAAGCTTAACAAAGTCACGGGCACAAGCGAACATGTCAGAAACTCCTTCAGGTCTGTCAGGCTTATGAGAACGAGTCAAACAGGTCATATGATGGGTATTGAAGTCGCTAAAGACAAAGTTGTTAGGGGTGTAATGCTTGCCCAAATTTCTGGCAATAGAGGCTGATGCAATGTTAATATCTAAGCACAAATCAGAAGAGGGAGAACCATGTAAGAAAAATAGGTAACAAGTGATCTGAAAACGAGACAATTTAAAGCAAAGGAAAGGCTTACTTATGGATTCAAACTCATGTACTCTAACGGCGAGAAGACAGCTGTCGAACATAGATTTGCAAGGCTATGAGATGAGTTGTAAAGTCTAGTTGAAACAGGAAAAGAAAAACTGGAACCAATACCTGTCATTACTGAAAGGTAAGGCTGGAGTATTTTAACAGCTTTTTGAAGACCTGTGTAGAGCAGTAATACCTTCCTCGAGTCTACAGTCTTGTGTGTGGAGTCAGTCTTTGATCGTGGAATGCTTCACCACCACCACCCCCATCCTAACCAGTAAATGACTGTCGGTTACTGGAAATCAGTCTTTAATTGAAATCGCCATTAAAAATTTGAAAATAGAAATAGATGCCCATCATCTGGACGCGAGACATCAAAATGACACTACCACCAGTGTTTTACCCTTTATTGACAGCCCTCTCTAGAAGAATTTCCATTCAAGGCTAAAGAGTTGCAATTATTTTGTGTTGTGAAAGCTTTCTGTCTGGAGAGGCTTTACTATACATTTGTATTTCTGTGCTTAGCCCTTCCACGGACTATTGTTGTCTTGTCCACTTGTATGTTATCGTATTGTCTTTTTCTGAATTCAGAATCGAGTTTCTTGTGAGGATTTTTTTTAACCTAAATTATCCTCGCATCTTCTGAGTATCATTAATCGCGCCCATGAGACTTTCTATTGATATTATTTTGATAAGTTCTGTACATAATTGGCTGGCTTATTTCAGGATTTTATCCAATGGATATACAGTATGTGTATGCATGAATGCATATATCGTATATGCATAATTCTACTCTGAATATGCCAATGGCAAGAAGGAACCTCTGTATTGGCAGCCTGTTTTTTAGGGCCATGATTGTGATTGATTTTGAACTCCTTGCCACCTGGATCGTATTTCTACTGTAATGTTGATATTTTAAGGGCTAGTTTGAGTCGTCGCGTTCAGCATAAATTCACCTGGACACTATTACTTTACATTTTCTTGCTGTTATGCCTTTTTTTTTCTCAAAAAAAGGAACTGCATACGAAGAATAATTTGGCTATAACAGAATTTAGATGTCTTCACTCTATATGTAATTTCTTTCAAATTTTTCCAGCCCAAATAGACCTTTTTCGTTCCTTAACTTGAAATGTTCTTATTTTCAGTAAATAAGATAGCATAAGATTTCATTTGTTAAATGTTGATTCCGATAGAATGAAGCTTTTTGAAAATTGATCCACATTCTTCCATTTTGTCTTTTGTTGATATTTTTTCCTGGACGTTTGGACTCTCTTTTACCTTGTCTTTGTTTAACCAATCATAAGAGTAAAGTATTTTGACACTACCTTTTTCTGTTGGGGTAACCAAATTGTGCCTCGGATTACTATATCCCTATAACATGATAATGAATATGGTGTTCAACATTTCGATTAAAATTAAGGGTTTACATAACTTTGATTAAGGGCAACAGTTACTTATGTAATGTAAATATTGTACACTACACGAAGATTGGTTCAAGTCATTGTATTGAAATAAATAAGAAAGGTAAAATTAAAATGGATTTGTTAGAGGCAAGACAAAAGTCGAAATAGTGTGAAAGGTAGAAGGATCCTTCTACCTTCTACCTATGATCCTCGTCTTGATTCATTATGCAAGCAGCTCATATAATTATGTGAGCTGCTCACATGATGAATCAAGACGAGGATCAGTTTGAAAGCAAAGATACATTTACCACTTTGAAAAAGATTTAAAGCACGAGTTAACGTAAATTAGACTGTCATTCATGCCTGTCAAGCGGTCCCATTTTTGAGAAATATGGGGATAAATTACTTTATGCAGAAGCCTTCTTTATGAAAACCCATGCATGGAATACTAAAGTGTCATTACTACAAAGTATATGGAACTTTTAAAAGTGAGCCAAGACATGTAATCAATGTCAACATTTTGTGAAACCTAAATTGTACCCAGAGTAAACGATTTGGTTTTTTTCCAAAATCAAACCCCGGCCGATAATCAATCAGTTGTAGAACTTTGTCTTTTGAGTATATGTTGATTGCATTTGATTAAGTGAAGTATTAAACATTTTTACTATATGCCTTTAACTTAAAATATTCACGCTCCCTTGCCTAATAATTTCTCCTACGAGGTATTTGAAGAATACCGTCTTTACATTCTGAGAAACTGTAGCCCCTTGATAACAGTCAGTTGCAATAGACTTCACTTTAAGCGTTGAATAAAACTAGACTAGCGGAATACAGGTGTTTCCTTAAATAGTTTTTTAATTTAGTAAAAGCTTTCTACTGTTGCTTTTCTCTCTTTACTTTGCTGAATAGTCCTTTCCTTAAATCGGTAAAAAAGAAAACAATGCCTGGCAAATCGGGACTAGGTTTTGTCAAGTTGATGCGAAACTAAAATTGAAAGAACTTTGCACTATGCTTGGATTTTTATTTCCATTGTGCCGTAGAACTGCTTTTGGGCTAGCTACCGAGAAATCAATGAATAGTCTCCATTCACTGTTGGTATATCTAATGTTTTTAGCAGTCATTACACCAGCAACATTGGTGCAGTGACATATAGAGTCTGTCATTGAGAAAAACTGTCATTTCTACATTTCGTGTACGGAATGCTGTTATTTTTGTGGATGAATGAAGCATGTTCCATTCCTTCAACCTGGAAGCTAAGATTTCCGAGCCCTGCTTTGACAGCATTAAATCCCTTACGAGGTCATTAAGTTCAGGCAGTGTGATCAGGTGCACATCAGAGTTTGAACCTGAAAGCTCTGCTTCGTGATATGAAGCTTTTGGCGAGTCACCAACTTCACTGGATGATGGTGATTCTTCTTTCAGCTGAGAGGTGCTAGGCACTGGTAGATCAACATCTTTGTGTGGTACTGGTTGAATAGCTGACCTGAAACAAAACGAGAATCGACTGCCATGATGTGCACATTCTCCAAATGTTAAAAATGAACATACAAAGATTGTAATTTTTAAACAAAGATTATAATTTTGAAATGAAAGGAACCCGAGCTGATATATCGGCTTTTCCAGAAAATTTTCTTTTGAACTCACAGAGAAATGTTGTAGCCTACCTGACGACAGCATATTTGGTGACACGCCTCGCATTACCAACTCCACGATTGAATTCCGGCAAACAAAAATAGCAGTCAGAAATGTGATCTGTTGGTTCACGCCAAACCATGGGAGTCGCGAACTTCATCTTCTTTCGATGTCCACTCTTCCAATGATGTAATCCAGCGGAACAAGTAATACAGCAATATTGTCGAGCCCATGTTTTATCCAGGTCAGATTTAGAATTGAAATAACTTTCGTATCCTCTAATTAAGGAATTTGTAAATTTCTTGGGTCGAGACTGTAGTATATTTTCCACAAATATTACAGAAGTTTTCTGGATGTTCTTACAAGCACGACGTGACTTAGTAGACATCATGAATTCTCTTACAGCAAAGTGATAGCAAAGTGCTATCAAGGAGGCAGATTAGGCGACTTTTGTAAGTGTGATGGTCCCTAGCACCTTTGTATTTGACGGAGAACAAAGGAAACTCCGGGAAAATTAGGCAGTAAATAAACATTATTAATAATATCGTTACATCATTTGTCAACGTCAGGCTGCCTATGTAAACATTTTCAGTTGAAATTCAAAAAGTGTAAATATGATCCATCGACACGAGTCTTTGTGGATTAGGCTACATGTTCTATCATATTGTGAATCAGACTATTACTGTGCTTCTTTAAAAATACCACCCTGCAGAATACGTCAATGGACCGGAAAAGATCCAAATCCACACAGATCCTTTGTGCCTACACGTGGTTCTTTTAATTTCATCGGATATTTAATGAAAAATAGTGGAGGAAATCACTGAATGAGTCAACCTGCTATTTACGTATTGGAGAGATGCATTCAGACTGTGCAAAGATATAAAAAGATTTAACAAGTACATCACCCAACACGATTGCCTAAAATTATGCAAATTTCCATCTGAAAAAAACCTTCAACTCTGTGAAAAAATATCCGTACGGCAGAATACTTTTTTATTATCATGTTCGTAATCAGCACCCACGAATTGACTAAAATGCACTAATTTGATTAAAGTGGCATTTTGAGTGTAGAGCAGTGTTATTCATCTCAAGGCGTTTTTTGGAGTACCTTTTTTGAATTTCATCCCCTGTAAACATCCCCACTTCAACGCAAAGGGTTACTTCTCATTTGATTTTTATTACTTTCGTTTCTTCTCTCCCAATTTTTTCGTTAAAATATGTACTAACGCATGAGTATGCCACTTATAACGGACAAATGATTTGAATAGAAGGTATAGCGACTTTTACTCTTTCGATATTACTTGTGCAGTTATACTGGTCGGTTTCAGTAGAAAAAGCCACAGCATTTTCACATTTCTTGTAATGCTACTAGCTGTTTTGTAGCAATGTAAAACTTGATACTTACCTTAAGAAGAAAAGTACCCTGAAATAGTATATTGCAGTTTGTGTACTAATTATTGGCTGTTAGGATTAGCAACTTTCCTTGTCATCTTTAAAACTCCAAGTTTGGAGTATTACTTTATCAGGGGGTCAGTGCAGAACCCAGTATCTAGCATTTTTTGTTTTTTACTTTTTGGTGTCAGATGATATACTGTCGTTGTCTTTCATGTGAACAACTGCATTTAGTCCAGTACCTGATATTTATTGATTGGAACCGAAGTCAAGTACCGAGTTTTGTGTATGTCACTTTAGGCAAAACGCTTAAAACTTCCTCCTGTAAAATTAGCCAAAAACAAGATACTTTGTTCTGGCACTGAACCCAAGATATGCAGACAAGTAATTTTGTTGTACTTACATGCAAAATATTGGATTAAAGAAGGAGGAAAGGGTAATGGTATTGTTAAACAATTCAACAAGTGTTAGCTACTTTTTTATTAGCCTACAAGACAGTGTAATCTTGTCCCTATTTTGCCCACTTTAGACCAATCAGGAGGTGGATATGGAAGACGATCTTCGCCAGATTTCTTATTATTCGATAGCAACAGGTGACACAGTTCTTGTTCGTTGGTAAGAGTTTAGAGACAGTCGTACGCGTAAATTAATAGCAGCTTTGATTACAGTGACAGTTCTTAATTCAGGTAGTTTTTACAATGGGAGAAGATAAAAAAAACCCATCTTCATGTTGGAAAGATATTACATTGACTTTGGATAAAAACACACATAAATGTCCACTTCAGAACGTTAGAAATTTGGAAATTGGTTTTACTCGACGAGTCATGCATGTATTTTATTTTCGATTATTGCGTCCTTTGTGTAATTTAATTTTTTATTTCACTTTGGTTTTTTTTTGTATTAGCCACTGGTGATAAGCAATTCATTAGACGCTCCTTGTTATCCGTGTAAATTATTTCAACTATAGTCGTCGCTGTCTAATCGACAATTATTTTTTAACCCATGTTGTGTCAGACAGCAAAGTGGCGAAGCAATAAATAGAAAATGAACCCATTAATTGATTAAAACATTTCGCTATTGGTCATTCGTTTTTACGACTAATTGCAACCATTCATTTACAGAGATTGCTGTTGACAAATGTTAATCTTCAGTTGGTTTCAAAGTTGAAGTTATCTTTATTTCGAGCTTTTAATTAAGCATATTTTCCTTTTTTGTTCTTTTTATTACCACTCTTGTTCACACCTGGCTTGTCTTAGAGCGCTCTCCCAGATTTGCCAGGAGTTATTAGAGGGAAAAGAAAATTTAGAAAAAAGCGAAAGCAGATGACAACGACCGAGGAATTTGAATTATGGAAGATCAAACTTACCCGGAAGAAAGAGGTAAAAAGTTGCGTTGTACGAGGGAAAATGTGTCGAAGAAGGAAGATCTTTTGCAAACTATTCCGAATGCCGGCTAAGAAGCTGTTCACATGGCATCAAAACTGATAGTATTTGGACATGGTCACCCAGAAAAGGCAAATCACCGCAAGACCGAAAACGAACCATATTGCCAAGCTTCAGTAACAATATTCCCAATACAGAGAGAAATATGTTTTAAAACCAGAAACAAACTCCACTGAACGGTTTGGGTATGCGATACGAGATTTATGTCCAAAAAGGCATTCCACATGCAATTTAGGATCAAGGAGCAACACTGGCAGAAAATACCAATAACGACGTACTCTTTTCAGCCACTGGCTCTACATCAAACATAGGAAAAGTATCACTGCAAAAGGTCGTAGCCTGTATTGCAAGATTCGTGGTGTACTGTTTGAAACCCAAAACTAATCAATGCGATTAAATACAACAAGCGCAATTTCGTTATTGGTTAATGGAATTGGTGGTGGGAAGGCCAAATCTCCATGACATTACAGAGAAAAAGGTGCCCGGCATGCAAAGTAAAGCCAATGGTTGTTACCTTTAAAAGAAAATCCCACAAAAAGATTAAATCTGTTACTTGAGCTAACGACGGAAACCCCAAACCCCGACACTTAAATCACAGCGGAACAATACCAAACGACCACTTACTCCTGCGTCTCTTTATTTACTTGAATCAGCAACTTGATCTTGATGATGCTGCTGTCACAGATGACTGTGTGCCCCCGAATATATCACTAGCGAAAACGGCTTTGAAAAGTAATACTACGACCTGTTATTACTGTAAACCTTTTACTACCTGCCCTAGATCATTGTTGGGATGGGGTTGTTTTGTTTGGGTCAATGACGGAGCAGTAAATAATTTAGGCGGTCTTAAGGAGCCCGTATAGAAACCCATTTTATAGTGTTACTGACCTGTCAGTTGCCAGCACAACTTACGCTTCATTTGAGTACAACACATGTAATTACTGGTGAAAAGTCTGTTTTTCCAGAACAGAAATTCACTGTATGTCTTTCATGAGAAAAATCACGTTATCATTCCACAACATCGAAAATACGAAAAAGATATATTATATTTTCGTTAACAAGGGCACGTTACACTTTAGAAATTCCAGTGATAATTTCATTTATCTTCATAGACGTAAAATGTTCTAGGCGTTAGCAAACTAAAGTTTGTTCTGGCTACTCAGTATGACCGCCACCGCTGACCACCACCGCTTGATGTTAAAACCTCGACACATTTAAATGATGTACATCTGACGGATTACGCTCATACTAACCATTTCACTGGGTTGAAAATAACTGTGCCGGTATCACAGCTATAACTGCTATATTTCGGTCATCGCCATCACCACCATATTTCGGTCATCGCCATCACCATCATAATAATCATCATCACCATATTTGCCGTCATCAGTCGCAAAAATAATAACAAAAATACCAATAGCGATAGGCACAAATGTGAATATCCTGGGCACCTGTATATTTACATTTCCTTAAATACTAGAATATACGAATATATAATATTCTTGTGATTCAAATGAAAATATTTGACAGCAAATGAGCTCCCCAAAGCTGACTGGTTTGCTCGCGTCTATTCCTATCAAAATTNACTGGGTTGATAATAACTGTGCCGGTATCACAGCTATACTGGGTTGATAATAACTGTGCCGGTATCACAGCTATAACTGCTATATTTCGGTCATCGCCATCACCACCATATTTCGGTCATCGCCATCACCATCATAATAATCATCATCACCATATTTGCCGTCATCAGTCGCAAAAATAATAACAAAAATACCAATAGCGATAGGCACAAATGTGAATATCCTGGGCACCTGTATATTTACATTTCCTTAAATACTAGAATATACGAATATATAATATTCTTGTGATTCAAATGAAAATATTTGACAGCAAATGAGCTCCCCAAAGCTGACTGGTTTGCTCGCGTCTATTCCTATCAAAATTACAAGATTGAAAATTTATACAGCTTCAACTAGCTGCTTTCTTTATTGCTGATTATCTTCTCTCGAATGGCAATGAACTTTTCCATCATTTCCTGTGCCAGAAAAAAACAAAACAAAAATTAACTTCAGTACACATTCTATTTGTACTTTACTAATAAATAACAAAATACACGACAAAACACACATACAACATACTAAGAAGTTTCATTCAACCCACATTATCTAAAGGTGTCACTTCAAAAGAATGCTGTAGGAAACTGTTCACGTATAAAGCACTTTGGTATACCCATCCAATGGGAACTGGTGCTTGTGCTGTGGCACGGTTGCACTAAAAAATCAATTACTCCTTTCTATAATTACATTTTGGTTAGGCAATACACCCCAACAAGAATAACAACAAAAGCAAAAGACATGACTTTGCCACAAGACGGTACCAAGTGCCTCGTGTATTCTTAATGGGCACAAAAAAATTAACAGCATAAATGTACGCTGCAGCAAGTGCGCCTCTAATATAATCTCCTTATGAAACCTTTATAGCCAGTGAAATTACAACATAAGTTTCCAGGGCAATAAAAATACTACTGTAATTTACTGATATCAGTGGTAATTGTTTAATAACTCGATCGGAAAAATCGTTTAACAATCAAGTATTCCTTTTCACTATAACGTTAACGAGGCAAATGATAAAATGAAGAAAGTGACGTGATAAATATTTTCCTTTATCATATCGTTAGAGTGAAATGTGTCACAGCCACAAAAAATTGCCGCTGTATAGCTTTAACAGTTCTAAGCCAATCAATCTTAAGAATTAAATTTACACACCTCCGTTACTCGTTTCTTTTCAGGTTCCAAATCTTCTTCACCAGGAAAATACCTAAAAATGTTACAATTATTGGTGTCAGAGCCTGTTTAAGTCCACATACAAAATTGGCAATCAATAGGTACAGAAAAATCGGACTCGATCAAAATTAAGAGCTATTCGTATGACTGCAATTCCTTTTGGCTGAAGCAATCAACAACACCGTATATTTATGAACGAGTGCTTTGGTTTCAACAGTCACGCAATGTTTCGCTTCCACAATGCAACGTCACATTTTTGCTTAGTTTTCTGCAATACCTTGTCTAATTTATTTATTTCTCTTTTTCGTCCCTTCTTATAATCGTCTTTGTATCTTTTACGAATTTCTTGGAACTTAGTGCGCATCGTGAAGTTCACTTTTTAATTGTAACACAACTTCTAAACTGTATTCAAGAGTTTCACTGTGCCGTGGAGGTACTGAATATAAGATTCCACGTGACAATGATGCCAAGAGATGGACATAGCTAAATTATGCACAGTAATGACCCTTCAAACTACCACTAAAAAGCTACTATCATTTGCTACCTTGACGTAAAAATACCTTAACATTTGTAAATACTGTACTTAACTTTTTTTTGATTAAATAAAACAAAAATTTACCACATCAAAGACTATGTAACGCCCACAGCTTGGTAAGGATATGTTAAGCTCAAACAGTTTGAAATACCCGCCAATTTCAAAAAATCACAATCAAAAGTTAGGCAGGTAATTATCATGCAGAGAGACGGGTATACGTCTTTCCTAAAAATCCTTTGATCTAATATCTGTTTCTTATTTCCATAAAACGAATGACCTACTGGACAATACCCCAATAGTTTAAATAATCTAATCCCTTTGTTCATAAAAGACAAACTGCTCTCAGATTTTTTGTTTTCTAGGTAATACACAATTTTATCAGAAATAAATGAAAATCACAAATATGGGCATCTGTATAGAATACGGAAGTTAGTGTGGAAAATGAACATCTGTACTGGAAACAGTACGGAGCTTTGGAANAGCTCAAACAGTTTGAAATACCCGCCAATTTCAAAAGATCACAATCAAAAGTTAGGCAGGTAATTATCATGCAGAGAGACGGGTATACGTCTTTCCTAAAAATCCTTTGATCTAATATCTGTTTCTTATTTCCATAAAACGAATGACCTACTGGACAATACCCCAATAGTTTAAATAATCTAATCCCTTTGTTCATAAAAGACAAACTGCTCTCAGATTTTTTGTTTTCTAGGTAATACACAATTTTATCAGAAATAAATGAAAATCACAAATATGGGCATCTGTACTGGAAACAGTACGGAGCTTTGGAAGTAATGACCATAGTTTTCAATTTTGGCAAATGCCAAAGACCAGTGGTGAAGATGACATCAATAAACCCTGTACCTTACCATAAACGAATAAACATGCAGGATCAAAAGCAATTTTCACAATTTACTTGCGCAACATTCGTACCCCGCTGAGGGTTGAACAAATTAGTAGAAATGAAAAACAGGCATTTGATGAAATCTGCCTCAAACTGAAGAATATTCATCAAGCAAAACTACTTAACCAATAGGCAAGTGATGAAAGCTAATTTTTCCTTTTTCACAAAAACTTGGAATTCGGATTTTCCTTCCCTCCCAAGTTTTAATACAAACTAAATGGAAAGAATAAAGCAGATATTTATTAGACTGGCATGAAATAACTTTTCTGAAAATAACTTTTTCCATACATTCTTACCTCTTCTCTCTAAAATGGCGGCGGCTTTCTGGCCCATCTGTAATTTTTAGTGATGAAGTCTTTTTTTCACACGTGGCGCTAGAAGCAAAGAAGTGGACGGAAACGTTGCAGTAAGGTACGGGGTCAATAAAAGCGCTTGAAAATTAGCATTATTTCTGGTTTAAAATACTCTAAACGTAGAAACTTTCGCGGGCAGAAACTTTAGCGGATTTTGGTCAAATTCGCGAAAAATTTTCTCGATCCGTGAAAGTTTGTCTGCGAAATATCTCAAAATAGTTGATCCGCAAAAGTTAATGTCTACGAAAAATTACAAAACAGGTCATATCCGCAAAATTTTTATGGCCATGGAAAAAAACAAGAAATTCGAAATTTGTTCTTGATGTTTTTGCTACAATAAAGCAAAAAATACATGCTTAATCCAGTTCAATAACTTCACAAACTTGAAGTCTTAGACGCTTTGAGGACAAAACATGTTTAACATTCTTGATATCTATTTACATAAACTGACTTGTTGCTTTATTGCTTCACAAGTATTTTGTTGTGTTTATGTCTGTAGTTTTGAAAGATTCGTTAATTCGTTTTCATGACAATCAAAAAATATTGTTTCCCTTTTTGAGAAACAATTAGAACTAACCTTTAAATTTATTAATTTATTGCTGATCCGCGAAAGTTTATACACGCAAAATATTTCAAAATTTGCTCTCCGCGAAACTTTCTACGTTCAAAGTACCTGGGAAAGTAAGTTTGTCCTGCACAATGAGCAGTGAAAACGGAAGAGCAATGGCTGACACTTAATTTGTTATTAAATGTGTCAGAATAACAAAGGTGCAATTAAGCTTTTAAAAAAACATCCTGCGTATTTTCTGAGAACAGAGATGGCATATTCAAATGTCAAAATGAATACTGGCTTTCAAAATATACGCAGGCGACAGGATACAGTGACGACTGACTTAATAACTCAAATGGGGGGATGGAGTGGACCTATTGTAAGAAAAAAACTAGAGGTAATTAATAATTATTAAGCTAAGTAATAGAATAAATGGAATTTGTTCACCAGAAATAGCAGTTCAAAAGACATTGCAAGAAAAAAAAAAGAAACAAGAAAACAACAACAAAAAGTTCAGTATTTTAAAAAACCACGCTTTTGGAAAAATGGCTTAAGTATTCAAAATGTTACAACGGTTACACACAATGTTACACACAACGGTTATTGATATACTGGAAGCTAGTGGCACTCTGAAACAAATTTAAGTCATCTGTTACTAACACACCGACTCTAATGGTAAAAACCCCAAAACTTTCACGTCACCAAATTACATCTCACAGACTATTTTTAACAAGCGGGATTTTTAACAAGCGGGAAACTCTTTCTCATGTACAATAATGCTACCGCTACCTTTTCTATGCAGAACCAATTACGTATAAATACAAGAAAGAACCAATTGTTGTAAATATCAGTGTTCCTCTTCTTATATCACCTAACAGTTGTGTCAAACCACTATCAAACTTATGGCCTACCTTTCAGACGACGATCCTTCTAGTTGTTGTTGCTGTTGTTTCAGTTTCCCAATAAAAGCGGCTGCTCTTCGCCGGCGTTCTAATTGCATTTGTTTTTCTCTAATTGTCTTCGCTTCTTCGTCAGTAACTAAAACAACATACAAACGAACAAAGAATTTTTATGAAAGTAATTTAAAAATAACAAAACATAAAGAATCAAACTTCGGGAAGTTTTCTTTTCTTTTTTTTTCCAACAAAAAAATAAAAGATTGTTGCGGGTTACCCATCCCTGATCAGGTGTTGGCAAAATAATGGCCAGAAACCTAGGTTAAATAAAAAATAAAGTTCGAATTTCACTGTTCGCATCCTATTAATTTACATTACATAACTTCCCAGTTGCAGTGATGGCTGTATAATCCCTGGGAATATTAATTGAACTTCTAATAATTCAAACCACTTGTCCAGCATTATCAACATTACTTAACCAATCCTAGTCGAAATATCCTTTTAATCTGAAAGCAACTCCACATTTCTAATAATTTCAAACTTCCTGTGTAAGCTTATGTTCATTGATCCAGTCCTTGGCAAAATTACGAATACATTTGGCACAGTACTATCGAAATATAAACCTTTATGGTAACTCTGAAAGGGTCCCTGGGTCAACGTGTTCTTTATGGTTTCCGTTATGTATAGCCAAATCACGTTCGTTGCCACGTTCAACAGCCAACGTTCCATAAGGTACATGAATGTAACTGGTTTTGCAAAACCAAGTGTCTTCATTTCAGATCTTTCTACCCCTCTCCCCTACATCAAAATTTTCAGAAATGACCCTTTCATTATTAAGATCAACCTCTTGTTAATTACAAATGTTGTCTGGCTCTGTTGTTTCCCAGACTTTTTTAACATTTTGTAACCACAACCTCCTTTACGTATTAACGGTGACTTGGGGAAGGAGGATAAAGTTAGCTGTGCTAATTTGTACTTGGACTATCTAACAGTAAATGATAAACTTTCTCAGGAATATCAGTGTAACAAAGTTAACAACACACCATATTAAAAGGTTTTAAAATAAAAATATTCTTCACAAACTTTTTGGTCCTGATGTTATCTTTGCTTCGTGTCCATGTGCTCTATTTTTGCTACTTTTGTAATATTCCCCAGCTTCCTTATCAGATTGCACTTCTTGTTTCGACTCCTGGGAGGGCTGATTTGGCTTGTATCCTTCCAGACGACTATCTTCTTGATCTTCATCTTCTGCAGTAAAAACAGCAACCACTTTTCCTTTCGTTTTCGGTTTTTCCTGCTTTTTCTTCTTAAGCATGAACACAACCGGTTTTGATGCCTTGGCTTCGGCCTCTGTCAAAATGGTATTGTTGGGTAACAAATACTAACTTTTATTGTACTGACTTTTTACATTAAATCATTCAATAATCCATATTTTTTACTTTAACACACAAACCTGTTGGCCAGAAAATAAGGCCTTTATCCCCCGATCGGGTTCTACTCATCTGCATTATGTTTTCGTCACTTCTTGTTAATATATGTATTTTTGATCAACCCAAGAGAAGTCTGCATCACTACCCTTTAGATGAGATGTCATGAACAAATCTGTCTCTCTCTTTCTGTCCCTCTCTCTGTCTCTCTCTTTTTGTCTCTCTCTCGGTCTGTCTGTCTGTGTGGCAAAACAAAAAAAGAACAACAAAAACATGGCTCTCTTACAGGGATGACAGTTTGGCAGTCGGTCAAAATCGGCTTACAAATAAATTGCTATGGTATGAAAAGGCGATTTATTGTCACAACAAGCAGGAATTCAAAAAATCTCTGAAATAATCAAAGTTATTTGGCGCTGTCATGTCCTTCCACAACGTATTAACTTTTGGTCCTCGTAATTAGAATTTCAACCAGACTCTCGCAACTTCACTTCCTATGTTCCGTCCTCTGAAATTTTACTTAGAGGCTTTCCTCACATCTCTTAAGAAATCAGCAACGCAGACTAAACCGGACTACAACTGTAAAAGGGATGATTCTGTAATAATAACGACCACAGATTCCCGCTGATTTTTTTCATTTTTGTAATACGTATTAAGCTAAAAATCAAGTTGTTTTGTAGAGTGGAACCATACCTATGCTGTACATATTGTATTTCATTATTTAGTGCTGGCAGACATATTTCTGGAAAAGTGTATAATATACTGTCTATTTGGTTAATGTACTGAATGGAATGTTACTTAAATTTTTCTTGTCTATAACCTTCTTATTTTCCCAGTCAAAGGTGTGATCTTGTGTTCAGCAGTGTTCTTTTATTATGTTGCTCATGTCATATTTTCCAACTGCTCTTGTGTTCCTTTCCCCTTTGACCCAAGGAACACTTTGATTCATCAAAGTAGTTGGCAGGCTAGTCCTTACAATGTGGTCTACTATATTATTCCTCTCTTCGATGGGTCTGGGTCCTTTACTTTTGACAATATCTCCCTTAAGGTGGATATTGTGAAGAAGGAACATTGGATAGTAAGCTGTCGGAGAATTCGTTCGCTTCGGTCCTCACCGATGTTGTTGACATTTGTTTTCGAGATTCCTTTTCTTCTTCATGATTGGGTTCAGTGCTTCTGCGTAAGGCTCTTTGGTCATACGTATCATGATATCCATTGGATAAGACAACTTTTTAAGGGTGTTTTTCTTCCTTTCAAAGTCGTACTAGGCTGGAAATTATGCTTCTTGCTCTTCAAAACAGTGGTGATGATAATATGACTGGCTGCCACTGGATGGTGTGATGCATTATTGAGGTACTGGTCACTGTAAGTTGGTTTCCTGTAGATGATAACTCAAATGGTACAGCTGACCTCTATACTAAGGCATCAAGGACGGGCAGTGGCCTTTATTTTCCTTTTTCCATGATGAACACGATGTTTGAGTTAAGACTGTTGATGTGTTTAAAGAAGCCTTGTAAGTGAACTTCTTTAGGAATTGCAAACAAATCATCAACATATTATTCCCAGACGTTAGCTCCTTGGCCCGCTGTTGATAGTGCTGAGGCATCAAATGGTTGCATTCCTTTACTTCTTAATTGACCCTAATTTTAATAGAGTCTAGCAGCAGTTTGTATAACAAGAACGTCGCTAAATTCACTGACAAAATGGACAGAAATTACTCCCAACAACCTTGGCACAAGCACTATGTTCACTGCATCTGTGTGGATAAACGGAGCTGGTGTTTTATTTGGCAGTGCTGGGATTGTGGTTTCAACAAACTGAGGTTTCCTAGCAAAGGTTCAAAATTTGTAACTCCTCTGTTGATAATGTTATAATAATTACGTTGACTAAAAAGAAACCCAAAGTGTTTAATTACTTCTTGTTACTGTCTAAACGAGCTTCAATATTTAAGATCCTGAATATTTTTAAACAATTCAATTGCACAGTTAAGTGGATTATCAACAAACCATGGTAATCATTCACCCCCAAAAAGATCTTGTATGAAAGAAATATCCTATATCAATAGTGATACGTCAAAGGCCGCTGACCATTGCTAATCGTGTAGTAAGGCATGAGGAAGCGGGTAGAAGAGTGCTGTTTTGAATCCCTGATAAAGACAAAACGATTGTTAGACTTAAGGTGACATTCAAAAGGAACACTGAGAATGACACTGGATTCAAAAGAAGTGAGCTTGGGACTGCGAAGTTAAATAGTGACAGCGGGAGAAATAAATAAATTTGTAGCATCGAATTGGTCGATGCATTTAAGTAACAGTAAAAAAAAGCACCTCTATTCAATGTTGACATGACGTCAGTCATATTCTTACTACAAAAAATGCATAAAAAAAGTTAAAGAAGAACAAACTCACTGATCTGTGTATTAACTTACCGTTTCTTTCCTTTTCTTGTTTGCATTTCATTTCACTTTCGTGCTGTGCCTTTCGAAAAAGATAGTACGGGTGGTAAAGATGACCTGGATTAAGGAATTCAAATCTTGGGTCATTTTTTCTACGAATTCCTTCTTCAAATTCTTCTCCATTCTTGCCAACATAAACAGCTAGTTTGTCAACTACAACTTTGAGGTCTGGCGGCGGAGGTATTATAGGGGATTCTTCAGGCCTGTCATCCTCGTTATCTTTTTGGACTTTACTGTTATCTAAAACCTGCATACTAGCAGTCTCTGTGTGATCTCTGTCGGCTAAAAAATTAAACAGTCGTCAGAATACAGCAATACCAAAAAAACAATGTCTCAAATACAACTGAACAAAATAAGCGCCCAAAAACACCATAATCACTGGCCTGTGTGGAATAACTGCTAGTTATGTGATAGGGTGAGCCCAGTTGTGGCAATAAATTACAAAGCTAATACATCTTCAAAATGCAAATTGTAAGCCTGGCTTTTAGACTGATCTTGATTGCACCACCTTCAACAGCTAGCACGATCAGCAACCTATAACAATTACATGCGCCATGTTATTGAAAATTAGTGAAGCGTAACTACAAGCACTTACAGATTTACCACAGGCGTGTGGTAACTAACGTATGCGAAAGACAACAAAAATGAATTTCAAGTGCTAACTCATATCAAAATATATATTTTTAATAAACAGTGCTCTAAACAACTTACGTGAACCTCCGAGTGGACTCCTACTGCTCTTTAAACTACAAGATTCACTTCCGCTTTCTCCCTCAGAAACATCACTATCGTCAACACCAGGTGGTGGTGGTGGTGGAGGTGGCTCATTAACCCTTTTCTGCTGTGGCTCTTCATCCGGGGGTGGAGGGGGTGGGAGGTATCCAAAGGAAGCCAAATATGTCTGATACTGAATAGGATCACAGCCTAAAATAAATATCAATGTAAAAGCGAAGTTAAAGTTCTCTAAAAATGCAAATATTATATATACATATTCATATATACGTGCGTACGTAAGTATGTATGCATGTATATTGAAATTTATGTGTGTATGTGCACAGGCTGTATGATCAGTGATCCTCTTCATATCAGAGTTACTGACCCTAGTCATCCCTTGTATACAAACTAAATTCTTGAATTTCGGGTACATATAAAGAGATATACAACCATAAACAAAAACCTTTGTATTTTCCTTGATCAAAACAAATTGTAACCAGCCTTTATTACTGTGTGAAGAATTTTAGCTGCAAGAGTTGTTTCTACCCGTTACACGATAAACGTCCATTATATTTGCTGTGAACATTTGTCGTCTCAATTGAGCTAACAGCACATTCTAATGTATTGATTTTTGTAAATACATGAAGGTAAAACGGGTGTGGTCAAAGCAAAAGAGACATCGCAGTTGTCGTTTGATAAATGAGTTTATTAAAAAGTTATTAAGGTGTAATCACATGTTAGAAGTACAAAAACTGCTTAACTGCTATTTCGAAACTTGGAGAGAAAAATATACAAAAGAGAGGATAAGTGCCGTTTTTGTAATAGTAAACAGGTGTTAACAGCAAAGCTGTATTCTACTTGAATTCCAACTTACCCGTGTAAAGTAGCTATTGCGGACCACGATAATGGACCAATTTTAATTCCTCGTGACCTAACATAATCGATTCTCCCAGCCCATTACCTCTGCTACCCAAGAGGTCACAGCCATCCTAGATCCTCAGCGCACTAAACCACACACAAATCGCTTTCAGCCCTTCACGTCTGTAACAACTACCGACGAAAAAGAAATTCTCTAAATCAAACCTTGCGCGCAAGAATGTATGGAGGGTGAAATTTGGGGGCAATTTGAAATCCTATGTTTAAATCATTTAGCACCACTTTCTTTGAGAACCATATTCAAGAAATATGATACGGTTCCAATCATTCATAGGAACAACATTTTTGTATGTCATCAGTAAAAATATAAGTATACTTGAACATATTGTCAATCTTTTGCAAGGGAAGATGCGCAATTACTAATAAAATGATGGCCTTGAGTCAACAACATCCACACCACTCGCAAATTCCTGTGTTCTTCCCATCCCTTCAGGAGGCAATGAGACAGACGACTCCTACTTTTGGCTGCCAATCATAAATTGATGACTTCAAGTTAATTTGTGGGCATTAGTCGTGATGAAAATACACAAGTTGGGTACGTGTCAAAATCACGACGGAAAGCCAACAAATTGGTCAGAACTGAGCTAAAATTTCAGAACTCTCTAATTCTAAACCTCCACTTCTAATCCCCTAATTCCTTTGCCCGAACAGCAAAAGGGCTTCTTGGTAACGTTTTTGAAGGAAATCATTAATAACTCTGTCCAGATTTTACCTCTACGAGACCTTGTTACCAATAATTAAATCGTCTTCATTTCTTTGAATAACAAAGACTCCACAACATTTATCTTCCCCCGTTAGGTCATATTAAAAAATATCAATAAGCATACGCAAATACCTCACGAAAACCCAATTCAACACAATTCAGCTGATGCCAAAATTGACAGTCTACATAGTGCTTTATGGGCTTGCAATTTTCTGCCTTCTATTCAAAGACAGTTGCAGATTTGCGTAACGGGGTTGGCGCATGGTGCTAAACTAGTTGCAGCTGAATCGGGAGAAGTTCATGTAAAGCTCAAAGCATTAAGTGAGGAATAAATAAACCTTAAGAAATAAATTTCTACTTTAAAAAAGGCATTTATACATGTCGAATATTTGTTTTATTATACAAAAACCTAGGAAACGCTAAAGAAATTACCATATGCTTTTGCAGCCTCCTCGATCCATTCTTGCAAGCTTTGCGGATTACTTGCCTGATTACAAGTACTATATTTAACTCCATCAATATTCTCTGATACGGCTGACTTACTATCATATCGCTGACAATTTTCTGTACCCTCTTCATCATTAACAGTTTGGGTTTTTTCGTTATCGTCTGACAATTCTTCGTTTTCTGTGGGCAATGAATATTTTGTGGCCATGTACACTTTCATCACATCCTCGGTTGTTGCTATTTTGTTCGTTTTTGCAGCTACTGCTGATTGCCGACTAATAATAGTAGAATAACAAGTAGTGACCTCGGCTTCAGTTTTAACTGGTGCTCTTAAAGATGGGTGTAATTCATATTCATCACTAGAATCGTCAGACTCGGCTTCTCTGTCTCCAGGTTCTGAAAATAACAAAACAAAAAAAATCGTTTAAGTTTAATGCGCCCTTCACCAGTAAAACACTGTGGCAGCCACAATTTTCTATTTGCTTTAACGCTCTACTGACATATCTTTTTCCGGGTAAATTTTGTTACATCAACGACTACAACTTTCCCACAGAAAAATTGGTTGCATAAAATTCCACAAAGTTGAGGGTTTATGATGTTGAAAAGTACAGAAGAATTAGTTGCACTCTGCACGGTATCCAGTTTGCCTCGACGATCATCATGACGTCTGCCTTCTTTTTAGCAAACACTCCACCCCCTTCCATATCAGGCAAAACTATAAGGAAGATGCAATTGTGAGTCCCATTAAAGATTAAGATAATTAGATTTAGCAATCTCTGCTTTTTTCAAAAGTATCGTTATTAATCAGTTACTAATCAAATCACTTATTAATCAAATTAATTAGTTGCTGATAATTTAACCTAAATTTTCAGTTCTTATACGCTATTTAATACATTAGACTAGGGATAGAGGAGGGAAATTCAAAGCCTCAAATGGTGTGACGATTAAAGGTGGCTAAGAATCAGTGCTAAAGAATTAAAGATTCTTCGGCTGTCTTACCTTCTCTACTTTTCTGTAAACCTTTTCGAGCTTCTGAAATCACGGGCTTGTAATTTCCGACCTTTATTGCATTCAAAATATGTCTATAGTATGGATTGAGCCAATTGCCAAACTCCAAAAATGCAAATTGTGGGTTTCCAGACTGCTTTGCTTTCAATACTATCTCCATTTGACCAGACTGTTTACTCAAGAACAATGCTGTCTTCTCAATGATGGCATGTTGCTTCTCAGTATCCGGCTGAAAAAAAATGGGCAAAATCCATCAAAATTTATTAGCTTTTCTAAATGACGATCATCACTCTTCCGTCTTTGTCCTTCACTTACTTACTCATCCCCTTCCTTTGTTACCCTCAGTCCCAACCCCTAACGTCACACTTACACAGAGAGAGAGGCAGAAAACAACCGTTTCTTACTCTCCTGCCTCCCCTCCCTCCCCCCCTCCCCCTCCCCCCTTCTCTCTCTCCCTCTCTCTCTCCTCCTCTCCTCCTCTTTGCCTCTTCTCGCCCGCGGGCTCAGTTCGTACACTGCTCTAGGCACCGCCCCCACCCTCACCTCTGTACGTT
>RDPX01000245.1:182561-195061 GCA_003991215.1 Morbakka virulenta
AAGCAAAGAAAACAAGAAAGGGGAAGAAAGAAAGGGAAAAAAAATGGGAGGGTGGAAAAGTGAGGGGGAAGAAAAAAAGGGAGGAGGGGGGAGAGAAGGGGAAAAGAGAAGAGAAAGGAAGTGAGAGAGAGAGAGAGAGTGAGAGAGAGAGAGAGAGAGAGAGAGAGAGAGAGAGAGAGGGGGAGTGAAAGAGAACATGAGAGAAAATGAGAGAAGGAAGAAAATGTGAGAGGAAGGGAGAAAGGTGGGAGGGTATTAAATGGTCATTTTCTGTGTCAATGTCTGTGAAAGTGAGACAGGGGTTGGGATTGGGATTGGGGATAACAAAGAAAGATTATGAGTCAGTAAGTGAAGGAAAAGGACAGAAGTAATGATTATAACTTAGAAAAAGTAATGAATTTTAATGGATTTTTCCCACTCTTGCCAGCTGAATAATGAGAAACAACATACCATCATTGAAAAGGCAGCATTCTTCTTGAGCAGTCTGTTAACTCACAATTTGCTGTATGTTTGTATTTCTTTTCTCTTTGTAGTAGATAAAGTAATGCAGCAGAAATTAAAGGGTGGGGCAAAAAAGATTAAGATGGAACTTCATCCAGGTACTGGAAGATCTTGATATTGCAGAGGACATTAATCTTCTGTCATCAATAGTGAACCATGGTCAGACAACAAAGCTGGAAGACAAGGAATTACAAGTTGAAGTAAAATTGAACAACAAGAAATGCCATATACCTTAGACAAACACAATGCTATACCAAAAAGAATAAAATTATTTTCTTCAAGGGCCTGAGATTTTTCAGTTCTATTGTATCAAGGTAAGAGTTCAAAAATGGCAAAAGGGAAGAGAAATGTGACATCTTCCAGGTTAAATGTCTTTTAAATCTGATGGCAGCAACATATCCCTGATAAAAGACTTTTTGAAATGGTACAAGAGAAGAAGATCAGTGAGAAATTTCAGAAACTGGACTGGCAATGTACTGAGAAAGAAACAATTGATTAATGCCCAGAGGCCCTTGAATAGAAAATTTAGGAGAAGGAATAAGGGCCACCCTAAGCAGCCTGGCAGCAAAAAGTTGGGGTGTAGCAAAATGGTGCAGGCTGGCGGTCCTGGAATACAGCACAACATGTAGATGTAAAAACAAAACTTTTTCAATTAACTGTCCCACTATTTGCAATTATTTCATCAATGAATATATCCATGATCTAAAGTGGTGTTTCCATTGTAAGCAAAGTTTGGTCTTTAAGATTTCTGTATTTGGGTTCTAATAATTTGACACTACCTGAATCAATAAGAGTGCTAGTTTCTTGACCTTTAACACCAATAATGAATCTGCTACTACTATTACTTCTACTACCACTTACTTTTGCTATTATTAATATAACAACAATAATAGCACATCCCATAGGCATAAAAATTTACCAGCTCCAGTAAGATAGGAAGTTGTCAATTATTCACAAAATAAAGCAATTTACTCAATAGGGGAAACAGGTTCTCTTACCTTCCAGATGAGATAACTCAGTGTCATCCTCTTTTAGTGCAAAATATCTTTCAACATCACAGTCTTGTTCAATTTGCCATTCCTCTGGAGTTAAAACTGCAGTTGTATTACTTAATTTTGGGTCAAACTCTTCTCTGTTGTACAAAGAGCCCCTGCAGTCATACCTAAGTAAAAAACCAAAATCAGTAAAGAGTTTAACTGTGGCGTCTTAATTGTCTCCAAGTTGAAAAATCCATTCATGGTTCAAGACAAGAAAATGTTATGAAAACAGAAATGTTGCTTGCATCTGCAATTATGACTGGGGTAGCTTGATATACAGTGCAATGTATTAGTTTAAACATTGATTTTTCTTTCAAAATGACTAATCCAAAACCAAAAAATCAAATTGTTTTAAATATATATGTTCTAACTGTGCTTTTTTGCTGCTATATTTAGTTCAAGGTTAATTTTAATCTCATCTTGCTGAAATTTGTTGGATGTGGTCACAAAATACTCTCAAGGAAGTACCTTCATCAGTTTTCCAAAAGCTCAATTAACTTTTTAGTTCCAGTTGCCCAAGTTATGATAGGGATAGGCAATGAATGGTAGGTGGAGAGTGAACTTTTAATTCCGCTTAATATGCAATAAAATTCATAAGTTTTGAGATGTAAATCATTGTAATTCATTTCAAGTTTACCATTGACCACTCATTATCACTTTATTAAAGCCCTTATACCTTTAACCCTGTTGGAAACACTTGTTATAGGGTATTTGTCAATTTTATCACAATAAATTTAACTAATGTCAGTTGGGGACAATTCTATTTATAACCTTGCTCAAATACATTACCACCTTTTGCCAAATACATTATCTGCCCGTTTTGAACAACATAACCCAAAAAGTGTGTAACCTAAATACCACAATTTACAGTTTTCTTACTCAACCTTGAACTTGTTTCCTCAACATTACTGAAGAATGTGTTAATAAAGGTGTTGTTAGAAATCTCTGTAACAGTACTTTTCCTTTTATGTAAAAAATGAGATATGGAATGGTATACTGTCAAGTTAGCTTTTGATGATTTTTTGGTGGTTTTTTTTGTGGAAAAAAAATTCTTCTGTAGGACTATAACTATTCAATTCTGCTTACAAAAAGAAACCCTCAGCTGCTTGCAATAAACCAAGGCTAAATTACTTAACAGAGGAGTCACATCATGGATAAAAGGTACTAGTATGGCACTAAAATGAAGGCTTGTGGTGTTATAATGTTTTAACCTTGAGTCATTGTCTTTTAAAAGGTCGCCTAAAGCATATTTATAATTGGACCAAATTTCAATGGACATGTAGGAGAAGGAAACCGTGGCAATGAAGGTGTAATGGGAAGATATAGCTATGGTACACAAAATGAACAAGGACAGGAGATAATGGATTTTGCTGATTTTTATTGCCACCAATTATGCTCCCTGGCCTTTTCAGAGCTGAAAATGCATTTGCTTCAGGGGCTCCACTCCAGGCCAGTTCCCATGACAACCACACCCACCAGTTGTGCCAAAGCTGCTCTCTCGCAAGTGTTTTGGAAATGATAATTTGAACCCTGGCTTCCACTGGCCACTTGCTGCATTTCACCATGCTCCATGCTTAAATCACTTGGTTCTGAATAGAGAATTGTTCGTTTTTATCTTGTTTTCCAAGCATCATTACAGGAGATGTTCACCATTTCTATTTGTATCAATCCAGTTAGTATTGCTATGACCAAGTATTAAGTCCCATAGGCCACTATCTCTGCTTTTTGACTGAAAGAGGCATTGAGGATTTATATGAGGATATATATTTAAACTTTGGACTTTTACCAAGCTACCTCAACAAACAGCAAAAAGTATTTCAAGATCTCCAAGTTCCAGGTCTTTATACAAAATTGTCAACCGTCACATTAACCAAAATACATGGGTAGACCAGTACTATAATCGGCCTGAAGTTATATCAGGGAGTAACATCAAGGAGGGGTTCAAGGGAGATGAACAACAGGGTGTGAATATCTATGGTGAAATCTTATACTGGATGATTGTGTCAACAACGTGAGGTCAGTCCAACAGTATTTTATTATCATTCAGATACTGTACAAATTCTTCTCTTCAATTATACACCAGGAGTTCCTTGGAATCCAGAAGCCTTGACTAAAAGCCAGGCAATAGGTTATAAAAAATGTCAAAAACCAGATGAAAATGCCAGTTTTCTGGATGCCAAGATGTGTAGAAGAGCTTGCCTACCACAGCTGGTCTCAATCACTTTACGGAAGGAATGAATTGATTGGGGCAATGGAGCAACTTTAGTTGGTACCTTGATAGATCACTAGCTCGTCTATAACAAACCTCTTTATAATTAAGCAATTATTTAGTAAAGAACCAGGGAATATAAATAACACGTGCCTCTAACTAAAACATACAGGATAGCCTACCACAGCTGCATGTTGTTGGTCAACCTTCTCTCTTGGTCCCCAGACGACAATATCCTGGAGCCCTTACTGGTTTTAAATTTATTAAAAACATAAACTGAAATGTTTCAAAAGTTGTTACCTCCATAAGAATTTTCACGTTTGGGGGTTGGCTCCAGTGATTAACAAAGCAGCAGACTTGCTACCATTTAATTAACCAATTGATAACAATGGATGACAATAACATTTCAAAATGACTTGTAACTTTCGTTCAATTTCATTCAGACACTGAGTTTGCCAGGAATGTAGAATTAATTAATAACTCCGTGATAATATGCAAATGCAAAGATGCATGCCTCTAAAATGTGCTTGTGCGATGACGACAGCAAATCAATCAGGCTTCCTATAACCCTTTTAAGATCAAGCAACATGAAAATTTTATTGTAAACAATTTTAAAAATCACAATAAACTTCAGTTTCTTAAAAATACCTGTCGATGAGAAGGCTCTTGTCACCCATCCATGGAATAAGAAGTCTTCCATCTTCTACCTCTTGCCTTGCAGCATCATCAATAAAAAGTTGACATCTAAAACCGCTTAAAATAAGGTCTTCGTGTTTACTTGAAAGTTTGCCTGGTGGGCCCATATTTTTGTCAAATTTTTTTCTTTTTGACTTCTTTCTCCTGTTATCACTGTGATTAGTAACTCCATGTTCAGGGGGGTTTAAAAATTCGGATCGAAAAAGTATTGACATACTTTGACTTCACCAACGTATAAGGGAAAAATATGTTGATTGGTGAGGAGGTCCGGCGTATGACCGCTCGATTCAACAAAACTACAGTATTTCTTTTTGGAAACGAAAAGTGAAACGCATCACAAAAAGAAACCACACAAAACGTACAACATCAACATTTACTTCAATCACTTGTTCATCCAACAAGATTATTGTGCGCGTGTCACTGTTGACGGCCAGCGGTCTTCAAATAGGTGAAAAATCTTTCATTTCTTTTTTTTTCATTCTTGTTCTCGTTTCCATTTAACTGGGCAGTAAGAGGCAACTTGTACAAGCCTGGAGTGAGGAGAACGAAAAGTCGGTTAATAGAGGGTTTAAAAGAAAGAGGATCGAACTTAGTCAGAAAAGGAGGACGGAAGAGGGAAAGTCCACTGGAACAACTTTTATAAAAGCACCTGTAGAATATGGGGGAAAATGTAACATTAAGACGATGAGGAAGAGGGATGAGCAACAATAGAAGGTCCAGCGATTATTTCAATATCCGACTGAGGAGGCTAAGAGAAAGCATATGAGCGCCAACCCCCAAATGACAACAACATTCCATGCAAGGCTTGAATAATGTCAAATAGACGGGAAGAATGCCCTCAGAAAAAAGATATGAATGAGAAGAATAGAGAAAATTGCTTTCATTGCTGCACACTTGGCAATTAATTTGTTATATACTGACTGCAGGAAATATCACTAGAAAAGATAAACCTGAGAAGTTTCAAGGATTAAAACTCAGGAAGAGGAGAGTCAGGCGGAGTAGATCCAGCCGGAAGCAGGAAACTGGTTTCCAGTCTATGTCTATTGATTGTGAAAGGCTAAGTCTTAGTAATACTGAAAGTGGCAAACCGCTGAAAGACCCAGTTAACAATAGATTTACGGTCATGCTGAAGAAAACCAGCAAATCCGGCTTAATTAAGAGAAGGTTTGCTTTCATTGCACTCACTAACAAGTGGTGTCATCCAGAAGATAGCAATGTTACTTTTAAAAGTCTAGGAAAAGTAATCTATGAAAAGACGAAATAGCATAGATCACCAGTTAGAGCTTTGAGAAACACCAGAATTCCTAATGATTGTATGAGGATTGCCCATCAATAACAAGTTTATCATGCAATTGTTAAGGTAAGATGCTCAAATTTAAAAATTTACAGAAAGTCTTATACCACCACAGAAATGAAATAGGCTACAAGGTCAAGCTTTATCAAACCAAACTCCTTCAAATTTTCAAGGGCAATAACCCTAAGCCTTCCCAAAAAGTTCAAGAGGAGGACAGAATGGCTCAATGATGATAAAAGGACTTCTGTGAATTGAGACATACAAAGGCCATTTTCCTTATTAGTGAAGAGAGGGTGAAATCTAAAAGCACAGCAACGTGATCCTTTATCAGTCCCTTAAACATTTTACAAAAGATTGAAACAAACTGATAGGCTAATAGTTTTGATGATTTAGATCGCTTCCTAGCATTTTTAAAGAAAGAAACCATAATTGGATATTTACGTCAATAAGGAAGGCAAAGTCGAGAAAAATATTTATCGTAGAATTTTGAAAGCTTAGGAAAACACTTCTGAAGCAAAATCACAGGAGTCTTATCAAGACAAGACGCAATTGTTGGATTCAGAGAAGAAATGATTGCAGCAATACAGGATTGTGCTATATAGAGCTCCTCGGTACCGTTAAAGTAGTGGGGTTGAAAGTTTCAGATCAGAATCATTTCAGAGTCAAAAAGAATAATTATTAGCAAAAAATAGAACCAAAAAATCTGCCCTTTCTTTTAAAAAAGTCAACACTTGGGAGCCACCAAAGTGAGAAGGATTGGTAGATTTACCTTGGATGAAAACGTTGTAAGTTCTTTAAGACGGAGAGAAGAGAGAATTGAACTTTGCCTCGTATCGACGATGAGTAGGAAAAATCGACACTTTGAGTCAAAGATTGAGCTAATACTAAGTTGTAAGGCTCATCAGTGGAGTAAGAATTAAACTGTTGAGTCATCATCGAATTTACCACACGTTAATATATTAGCAAATGGATGAGAATGAACGACAGAGTCAAAAGAATTATAAAAGATAAGAACAGACCAGTCAAGGGAAGATGGAAATCGATGCAGGAAGAAAAAATATATAGACAAATCAATGCAAAACCCAAGCAGATAAAAGAATGATGAATTATTTCAAACTAAAATACGCGTCCAGTTGGAAAAAGAATTTCAAACAAAAATACCCAGGCCATGGATTTGACAACCAGAGTTCTTATGAATAAGGGAAAGAAACTCAACAATAAGAAAGTTGGAGCTAAAGAGCTCACCATTAGGATTAGTTTTGTACAGAGAAAAATTATTTGGACGGTTACTCATTAGAGAAGATTCAACAGAATTAAAGTCTTTTTGCTGCCAATTTGTCCAAATTGTTTAAAATGAATTTGTTCAAAAACTTGCTTCTTGATGCTAAAACTGCTCTTTCTTGTATCTTTTGCTTGTGTTAAACTAGGCGCAACACAGATCTAAAACGGCTCAAACAACGTTTTATGAAAGGGACCACAGACCCCTGTGTGGTAGTACACAGAGTTATAAATTAGAAAAAGTTCAACAAAATAAATATTGTGTCCTGGCATTTTTACATAGTGTTCAAAGTGGATTTGTTAAAAAATTTTTTTCTTGATTCTAAAAGAGTTGTTTCACAAATCGAAATGACTACAACAAAGTTTCAATGTGCCTCAAACTACTTTTTATGAAAGATTTTAGAGATTCGTGCTTGGTGTCACCTACAGGAAAAAACGCAATATACATTGTGTTGGTCAGCAGTTCAACTGACTGATTTTAAATAGCTCCACTAGTTTTTACAAAGGCAAAGAATTTATATGATATATGGTTAATGGTGATTCAGAAGGTGCAAGTTAAGCTGGAGTTTTCAAGTTATTGGTCGTCCGATGAAGTTCTCAAGAAATGTATATTCTGAAGCGTTCATTCCTTTTGTGACAGACCGTGATAGACCAGTGGTGATATTTTTGAAGAAAATGGTTCTCATCTGACTAATGCAACAATTATTACCACAACATATGCTGTTAGTTATTATCATCTGCCTTCTATCCCAAAGTAGTAGTAATGTAATGTTTCTCTCTTAAAGCAATTTAAAGACGTTTAATAGGGGCTATTTTAATGCCGATTCAGAACTAAGAACGTCAGAAAGGTATGCTTTTCTGATTTCCTAAAGGAATTGTGGCAAGTAATCAAATTGGAGGATACTATTGTATTGGGCTAGTTTCCATAAAGTAGTTGCTTGACAATACCGGAAAAAATATCAAGTTGTTCAGTAATAGATCCTACTTCTAGAAAGGCTTTGTATTGGATTATCATTTCCGTGATAGCTTCTTAAGTTTCAAGAGAAACTCAAGTACCATTTGCCAAGTTATTAAGGAAGAGAGACGGCTTTTAAGGCATTTTACAGTTTTTAAGGCATAAACTAGAGGAACGAAATGTAATTAAGAAAACAGTGGAACTAAGGAAGCAAAGGGTTTAGCACTAAAATGTATTAGAGAAAGGAACAACAAATAGACATAAACTCCAGAAGAGATAAAAAGCCGAAGAATGTTTTGATGGTAATGACCACCAATGATAATGTGTTTTCTTTGGACAGTTGTAGAGTTTCTGTGAGTTGAAGAAAAGAGAATTACACCTTGTATGTAACATTTAAGACAAACATGTTTATCCTAATTAGCTTCCTGGAGCAAATGACGCAATAAATGAATTTTTCTGTGATAGCTGCTAGTATTGAAGCTCTGAATAGCATGGAAACATAAGTTCCTGTAAGGTTATTAAGTATTTTTTTGAGAAATATGGCAATTTGTAATTATTTTTTTGTTATTTCTTCTCCCTGACCATTTAAGTACAAGTTATATAGATAGACTCATAAACCCCCATTGTTTCGGCAAGATCCTTTGTTGTACTGAAGCTATATGGAAGTAAACCATTATGTTCCATCCCATATTTACTTTATTATCATAAAGGCTTCTTTCGTAAGCTTTCTTTTGTTGCTAGAAACCATTAATGACCAGAAATACCAGAAATAGTCTAAAATCTGTCTAAGTAAACACAGGATACATGTTTGAGTTTCTTTTCAGTAGCTCTGCACAGACAATACAAAATTTGTTCCGGTATCTTTTTAAAATTTATCTAAAATTGACCTGTTGAGCTCCATCCCACCATATTGAACAAAACTGAATGCTGGTTTCCTTCAGTAAATAAAGTTTAGTACACACAGGATTCCAGGAGCTTACTATCACAAACTACAAAACTATCACTTTGTTTCTAGCCTACTTAACACTAACAGTTACTGTTATTCAACTCACAAGGTAGTCCATAATTTTAGATTACATTACAATAAGCATGATCAAGATTTATCCCATTCAAGACATCAAGAGGTCTGAAGCGTTGGGATGTCAAAAAGATGGGCTATTTATTATACATTGGTAGTAATGTTAGTGGCGATGTTTGCTGTCATTCATTGATTTTCTTAGTTAGATTTTGTTGTCCAGTTTGAAACCAGGCTTTATTCTTCTCCAACCAAGGATCTTATATTATATTGGTTAGGAACTACTTTTTTGTCATCTGAAAGGTAGTCTTCATAGTCTCACTGACGTTTCCAGATCGCATAGCCATACAGATGTATAATAGTAGGTAAAATTGGTATCAGTTTCAGATCACAAAGAACAGCAGAAAAATAATAGATAAGAGCTATTTTATCTTATATTTTTCAATTCTTTCAAAACATAAAATTCAAGGTGAGGCAAGATGACAGTAAAAAGAGTTATTATATCTTATTTTCTACTGATGTCTATTATATATTTCCAAAATGTTGCTTATTGTAAAAATCTTTTGGAAAGGATTTAATATGCAGACGACTTTTATTTGCATCAGAATACAGAACTGGCAATACTGGAATAGATTTTCTTTATTCAAACACTGTTGTCTATACCTACTTTAAGTCGTTTTATCACTAACTTTGGTACACACAGTTTTCCTAATCACAGAATAATGTATCTGTATTCTCTTTTAGGTTTTTATTGGCCATGAATTCTACATCCTTGTAGATTGGATTTTCCTAATAAATTATGCTATTAAATATCAGAAACTTGCTTGTAGTGCAATTAGGTGTGATGGTGTGTGCAGCTGCCTATAGAAATTTCTTTGGTGTGTGGTATTTTGCAGGCTACATCATTTTTCATTGTTACTAAGGTTGTTTCCGTGTAGGAAAATATTTTGTAAGCTCTTAACTAAAATTAAAAAAATAGATAAAATTCGGAAATCCAACATGAAAAGATTGTTGAGAGTACTATACTTCAAAGCCATTTTTGAAAGTATTCTGTCCAATATTTTAGAAGCATGGAGGTTTATCAAACTATGGAGAAAAGTGTTGATGATACAAAAACCAAATTGATAAGACACACTTTTAGATGTGACAGGGAATGACATACGGTAGTATTCTAAAACTATTTGCAATAAGCAGATAAAAGAAATTTGTAATACTTTACATCTGTTTTGAAGCAGTGAGCCAGGCTCGAATGTGATATTTTGAAAACCAAAACATGTATGGTAACAACAACAATTTTCTTACTTTCCTGGTCGCGGATGTACGATTCGTTGGATCAACTCAAAGGTCAAAAAAGGATGAATGGGAGAGGCCTGTCAGGAGACGAGAACCATGGGACTGACGAGGATTATGATTTTTCATTTATTGCTGCAACTAATGTAGAAAAAAGTGTCCTTATTTATTTGTAACACTGATACTGATCCAAAATCACTGCATTTCTTTTAGAAGTTTAACTCTCTGTTCTGTCCTATTCTTTTTGAAGAGCGCCTTACCAACAACGTTTGATAAAAAATGGAATTCTGTTCATACTCCTTGATTTTTGTGACCTTGTTCATTGCCAAACTATTATTTTTCAATTAACTTTGGTTATCTTAGATCAGCTGACCTGGTTCATGGCGCTTTGCTAATTAAGTAATTCAGCATTTATAAATACGATTAAAAATTAATCCCAATAAATTCAATTTTATTTTAACAGCCTTTTGACTGCTATTGCTTCTATATTTACAAGGTTTTTTCCTTTAGGAGTAAAACATATTCTAATTTGTAAGTCCAATGCAACTGATAGTAAATTATATCGTATCCCAACATAACTATTTGCACGCTGAGACGGCAAATTATTCCATATTACTACAGAGATTTCCATTCTTTATCCTCCTGTTCTATATCGAAAGGTGAAATTAGAGTATTGGAAAGATCATAATTTTTTTTATAATAAATTAAATATGGTGTATGATAATTTTCTTTTAATACAATTGTGTTAAAAAGTCTATTGTTTATGGCACAGCGCCAGTTCCAGGTGAGACCTTTAAATTTGACATTAGTTGGGAACTATTTAAGGTATCCTACTTTAACGAAAAATACATAATAATCTTTGGTTTTCAGGCAAACAATGTATTTATTTCGACAAATGTGACATAGATGTGTTGATTTTAAGTAATGTAGACCGTAGAGGCCAGAGATTGTGAAGTGTAAAAAACTATGATTGAAGTAAGAGTCAGTGGTTTTGAAATAGAGATGGATTATAATTGAAAATTCGTACACCCTTAAGATCGATGAAAGCAATGAGTATCAAAAATGGCCAAAGTGAATTGGAAGGAAATGTAGAAGTCACCAGTTAATGAAAGTAAATGTTCTATTTTCACCAGAGAACGAAAAGAAGCTGCACCTACGTCATCAACATAACTTCGTACAGATTTCGAACGACCAAGCTGTACGATTTGAAAATTTGCCTATCCCGATGAGAGGCAAAATTACAAGCCTAATTGAAAACTTGTTTCTTATAGTGGTGGTCCTATATCAAATAAAAAGTGATTCTTAAAAATGAAACTGCTGCAAGTAAGGGGAAACTCAGATAGGTTTTAGAGAATACTAGCAGTTGAGTGATCATGTGCCTTCTGAAAAGTTAATGTTACGGAGCTAATCAATTGTCATTGTCAGAGGTCGTGGTGTAAAGTGATTTGATATCCTCAGCTGAAAAGAAGTATTATGGTAGTGTCAAATGAAAAAGAAGTAAAAACAAAAATAGCATACTTAATATTTTTAAGTGTGAATGTGGAAAATGAACCAGTCATTAGTACACAATGAGTGAGGAGCCGTGGCGTAACGGTTAGTGTAACTGTACCCTAACCAAGAATTTCGGGTTCGATTCCCCAAGCGGGCGACTTTGGAAATCTACAAAACAAAAAGCCATTGGTTGGCGTCAGGAAGGGCATCAGGCCATGAAATTTTTTACTGCCAAATCGAAGTCCCTGTGAAGGGCACAGGCTGAAAAAGAGCTGGAGAAGTAGAAAAATGGGGGATGAAGATCAGCAGGGCAAAAACGGAACACCTGGTCCTGAATGGAAGAGAGGATGACAAAATAAGCATGGAAGGAACAGAGGTAACAAAGAAAGAAGAATTCAAGTATCAACAGTGCAGTGCGATGGGGGATGCGATAGAGAAGTGAAGAAGCGAATACAGGTAGGTTGGAATGGATGGAGAAAGGTGACGGAAGTCCTGCGTGACAGAGAACTATCACCAAAAGTGAAAGGAAAAGTGTACAAAATGGTAGTGCGGCCAGCTCTCTTGTATGCACTCGAGACAGTAGCAACAACAAATAAGCATGAAGCTGACTTGGAAGTGGCAGAATTGAGAATGCTGAGGTGGTCACTTGGGGTCACACGCCTGGATAAAATAAGAAATGAATACATCAGAGATACAGCACATGTAAGGAGATTAGAAGAGAAGCAAAGGAAGGT
>RDPX01000245.1:200061-257954 GCA_003991215.1 Morbakka virulenta
CTTTTTATTGTTAATTTCACCGATTTGCTAAAAAATTTAATGGTCAACCAATGAGTTGTTTACATGCTACCCAGATTTATTGAAGACCTCTGGATCCTTTTGCTCTGAACACGACCCATGAATTGTAAGAACTTTTGAATGGAGATGAATTAAGAGATGCTACTTTAATTGTAGGTTCAATTTGTTTGTTCACAGGCTCTTAAACTTGTCTTAAGAAACTATCCAAATACAGGTGACCTTATTCAAACAAGTATTGATCAATGCGCTCGAAACAGGTCGCTTGTGTGAATAGAAATCAGAAGGATTGATGTACCAAATGAACACAGACTTTTCTTTGCTCTACCTCTGGCCACGCATGGTACGCGCCTGTAACTTATACAAATTTCATTGTGCGACCACAAAGATACAGTAAGAATAAATTAACCAGTGTTTGACATATTTTCTATTTCGACGATTAAAAGCTGACCTCCGTATTTCATAGTAAGAAATTTAAAGTAACTATCACACCGAGTTTTTGCAGGAGATTGCAAATAGTGTTACTTGATCTTAGACGCACGATGACAGGGAACTACAAAATTCAATTAGTGCTATTGTTCGCTATATCACTGCAGTATTCTGAACCTAAATATTCCCTCAGCTTTAATGGAGGTAGAAACGGAGATGGACATTGGAGAAAGGAGAAGCCGAGAAGATCGACGAAAATGTCAGAAGAAATTGAGGTAGGATGATCGATTGATCTCTTTCCGTTGCCCTACTTTTTGTTTGTGAGAAGAGTATATTATACCTTGAATGATATTTCTATCGGTTTTTAGCTATTGGGGTTCCCTAATACGATTCTATAAAACAAGTTTTAAAAGTCATAATGTATAGTAGGAGTTTGATCAGTTGCATGAAATTAAATCAATTTGCAGCCCAACAAATGGAATATTTTGCTCGTTATTACACATACCAATTTGAAGATTTCTGCTTTTAAATTCCAGTTCACAATTTTTTTCAGAAAAAGCTTTCTTTAAATTTGATTTGTTTAGTCTTAGATAAAAAAGACGACTTCTTATTCAGTATTAGTCCTGAGGTACTTCTAACCAAGAAGTTCACTGCAGGGGTTGCTTTCAAAGATCAGGTCTTGCACCTCAGTGAAAACCCTTGACTTGTGGATACCTTCTTATAGCTGACTTTGTAGAAATAGTATCTGTAAACTAGTTTGTCAGCAATCATAAAAATTCATCCTATTTATTAAATTTGCTGTAATTAGAATGCTATTGCTAAACATTAAAGTCAAAGATTTGGTTAATATTCAAAAGTATAATCGGATTTTGTTGAGACCTGTTAATAGGATTACTTTCATTGTTTATTGCCCTCTATTACAAAAACAAACCTGCTCCGTTAATATTTTTACAATCGTTACTGGATATAGCAATCATATTAAACATTCAAATGTTTCATTCGATGATAGAAGGCATATCACCAAGGTTACAACATTATTCCCAGAAGTAAATTATATAATTTGGACAAAGAATGCAAGTGTTGCATTTTATTTACAAGAGAAACCTTTGTTTCGGCTTTTCTTGAACAGAAACAGACATCTCGTTTCCCTTTCAATGATTTAAGCTCTTTGACTGAACAATTGTCAAAACAATAAAAAAGAGAACAAGCGATCAATTGTGCGAAAGACAGAAATTAATATGCAGTACCTGTGATTTCAATGCTACATTTGAATAAACGATGAAGCAAGGAGTTTATTTTTTGAAGCATGGGTTGAATATTGCAAAGTGCAGGTAAACCTCCCCATAATATTGAGTATTTAAAAAGAAAAAAGGGCTAAAAATGATAGTTCTTTTTATACAAATCATGCTGGCAATTACCAACTCAGAAAAAGGAGCTTTCTCTATAAACCATGGTAATGAGGTTCATTAACATCACTATTTACACTGTTTCTCTAAATGTTCAATTAACCCCACTTTAGTTTCTATTTTGAAAGGTACCGTGACTCATACTGTATAACGTGTTTGTTTTAAAGGCCGGGTTCATGCGGTGACCTCTTTTCAAGTTGTTCATTCAAGTGTTAATTAATGTCAACTTCTCTACAAAAATGGACTATGAAAAATATAAATAGAATATTTTCTTCTTTAATTTTAGTGCTAAAAAATTGACTTCTAAGATTAAAAGGTTTATAATTCTTTAATTTTAGTACAAAAAAATTGTCTTTTAAGGTTAAAAGGTTAGCCACCAAGACTAATTTGGTATCCATGATAATGCGATTTCTTGGACATTGAAAATTGTTTGCAGATGGGAAACCAAGGCAGATAAATACCAAATATTGTACTAGTAGTAAGAGACAAGGAAGTGAGCAGCAAGAGGTTTTTTCACTTAAGACTTTCTCAAATGTGTGAATTCTTACTTCTATTTTTCATGAAGCTTGTTTTTCCTTTTTTACTTTGATAGCAAGTTCATTTTAATTTATTCATAATCTTTCCTTCCTGTCTTTTTCAGATAAGCGCTTTCTGCTGTGATGTTAATAGCTACACTGACAAATGAAAGAGCCTTTCATACAAAACAACTAGAAATAAATTTTGCACTTCAGTTAACCAGTAATTATTATGTATATAGCACAAAATATACACCATAATTGTCATTTACGCTTTGGGGAAATTTTGTTTTAAACAGTATGGGGCTATTCGACCGCATGCACTTTTCCATACTTTAAAACCAGGGCAATGTGCCAGCCTAATATAAACTAATTCAATTCCAAACTAAACAAAACTTATATGTTTTTCTTACATTATTCTAGAAGAGTAATCAATCTCATTATTTGCAAAAATCCCCAAAATAATTATATTTCTTGTTGCTGCCTGTCACTTTCTTCTAGTTTAGTACTCAGCATACTCCAGTTACGAGTAAAGTTGCTTCAGGTGGTATTAATTAATCTCTCTATAATTAATATCCATTTCATTTGCAGAAAGTAAAAATGAAAGGAATTAGGAATTAAATAATCTACACGAATTCTACAATTCAGCAAACGTAAGTTTGCTTTGAGACATAAGAACTTTTCTTTTTACTCTTAAAAAAAATCGCCAAACGATAAAGAGATAAATTGTTAATATTTTCATTCCCATTCTATTTGTTTAGTCAAAAAATTACCCTCGTTACTATGAAACTAATGAGCTAATGTATCAGGTAGTAATAAAATTAAAGCTTGAAATGATTCATAAATATTTTCTGAAACTTACACAAATATCAAGAAACAAAAAAAGGTGTTAACACGTATTCAAAACTTTTCACATGTTTTCATCATATCCTATCTCGCCTGATTTTTAAATATATGTTATTAGAAACTTTGAGAAAACTAAAGTATCATCCTCCAATTGGCTTTATAGTCATTGATGAATTTACGGAAATAGGAGCTAAAACAATGCTTTATTCATTACAAAGAATAAAAATGCATCTGCAAAAAAATGTTTTTAATCTACCATAATTGAAATTGATTTTCACAGTCTATTTCTATAATTGTCAGCCATAATTTTATTTCTAAGAAAATTAAGTTTTTATTAGTAGACCATTCTTCTCTTTAAAGCTTTTCTTTCAGCTTCAACATGGCACATTTTCATATTAAATTTTTTGTAATTTTGTATTAATGAATGAATGCTTCATATTTTTCCTTTAAAATCAATTACTCTTCTTGTGCCTTTTATTTTTAGTTACACGGATCTGGCAACAGCTATTCGCTGGCTAAATAATTACATTCAACGTCATAATTGCTGCAATCTCTCTTGCAACACTGATGCTATCGTATCAACCTTTAACACTTTTTAACAATTGTTTTTCTTTTCTTTAATAATTATTGACACTTTATTTTCTCATATTTTTGTACTGTATGTAAAAATTCGTCTTTCCTTAACTTATCTTTGAAATTTTTATTGACTTTTTTGTTCATTGAAAGAGGGGAACTCTGTCTCCTTGGGAAGGAAAAGGCGAGAGATTAAATTGATAAGCAGTTTTTGACCTGGGGGCTTTGAACATAGAATCTAGATTAAAAATTCCCTGACAAGTGATAAGCAAGCTTTATGGAAAACAAGTCAGAATACTCCTTGAGTAGAATGGAGGCTTTTAAAACATATTCTGGTTCCAATTTTATTCGGGACGGTATTATAGTGAACATATATGTTTCTTTCTAATTTGACTGGCTATTATAAATACACTCAAAGAAATACTTAAGTTGACTGGTCTTTGCAATTTTATATTTTGTAGACCATAGATATATACCTTAATCCATAGACATTAAGGTAGATTGCTAATGTAACATTAAGGTATTGCTTGTCCTTAATTTTCTCGAATACTAAAGCCGCCTTTCGGCTTTTCTGACTTCCAGAACTACACATATAAGTAACTTTAATCAGATAAAGAAAGAAATTAATTGTACTCTATGTACAGTAGAGACCTATCCTGATGTATTATCAAAAGTTATTTGATTGATGAGTGTTTACATACTTCTTTCCTCTTGGTATTTTTCTGCATTGTTNTTTGAACATAGAATCTAGATTAAAAATTCCCTGACAAGTGATAAGCAAGCTTTATGGAAAACAAGTCAGAATACTCCTTGAGTAGAATGGAGGCTTTTAAAACATATTCTGGTTCCAATTTTATTCGGGACGGTATTATAGTGAACATATATGTTTCTTTCTAATTTGACTGGCTATTATAAATACACTCAAAGAAATACTTAAGTTGACTGGTCTTTGCAATTTTATATTTTGTAGACCATAGATATATACCTTAATCCATAGACATTAAGGTAGATTGCTAATGTAACATTAAGGTATTGCTTGTCCTTAATTTTCTCGAATACTAAAGCCGCCTTTCGGCTTTTCTGACTTCCAGAACTACACATATAAGTAACTTTAATCAGATAAAGAAAGAAATTAATTGTACTCTATGTACAGTAGAGACCTATCCTGATGTATTATCAAAAGTTATTTGATTGATGAGTGTTTACATACTTCTTTCCTCTTGGTATTTTTCTGCATTGTTGTTTACCAATGTTGTATCGATTATCTTCTAGTATAACTTTGCATAATCATGAAATTAAATAACATTCTATGAAAAAACGCTTTTATAGGCTATTGGCAAAATTTTTTCCCTCCTATCGCTGCTATTTTCTATTTTTATTTTAAAAAAGATAGAAATGCTATCCCTAAGCAATATGTGTGCCATATTATTGCTTTAATTCTCTGTAAAGAACTATTTCGCCTTCTACTATAAAAGAGCGCCTGGTAGACCCGTTTCAGTCTTCTTTCGCTCCTTGGTTGTTCTGATATAACGAAATCGACCTGTTTGACAAGTGCATTTGAATTCTGTTTTCCTTCAATGTAGATTGGGCCAAAGAGAGTAACGGAAAAATCGTCATTAGGTCCCAGACCACTACCTCACGCTAAAGAAACAAAAAGAAAATCAAGAACGAGGATTGGTCATAGTTCAGACAACAAAGATCCAAATTTTCGACGCCATCAGCTGTCCAAACCAAAAAGACATGTTGACCCTTATCGAAGAGCCCTAATTCAAGGCCAAAAAACATTTGAAAACTCCGTCATGCTTGAAAATTGGAAAGAGAAAAACCAGTATTTGATAAACAGAAATCTTAAACGAGCCATAAAAGTATTTAGCAGCCGACCAAACATTCGTTCAGTCAAAATTTATCACCCTCGATCGTACTCAGCCGCACCTAGGTTATCAAACAAAATAAGAAAATCTGAAGTAGCCAAAGAAATGAGAGTGCATGGTCACACTGGATCTTTGAAAGTGCATGCTACCATGGATGAAACAAGACTTACATCTAAGAGTGGTGACTTAGATGTTTTTATAAAAAATTTCCAAGGTGATGACGCAAATATTAGGGGTAGTGAAAGAAATGTAGTTTCTTCCTTAAAGAAGGAAAATCCAGGTTTTTCAGACTCTAGCTATGATACGCAAGGACAAGAGATCAACAGTTATAAAGACTACCCAATTAAGAAATATATTGGGGATAAAAAAGCAAAGGAAAACTTTGCTGATTTCAACAAAAATAAGGTTATTAGAGAATTACAACAAATAAGGACTTCTCAAGGAGAGGCCTGTGCTGTGCCTCCATGCACAACGTAATAAAACATAGGGAATATTTTATACATATTTAGTTTAGGCTAGCTAGTTATCTTTAGATTAACCAAATTGTCCACATAATAATTGTTGGTGTATAACTGGAGCATTTAACTTCTAGGAGCAGCTTCTTTGTGACTTTCCAAAGCACAAAAATAATTCATGTTCCAGTACAATACTACACAAATTGCTACTCCAGTTCCCTCAACCTGAAAGGTAACGTGAAAACGAAAGAAAACACAAATTTTCTTATAAATATGTAAATTTTGGAATTTAAGGATCATCAACATAACATTCATTCATTGCATTTCACTATGCGGTAAAGATAAATGAAAGTCTGGCTGGAGGTGAAGTTTGATAACACACTCACTAAGCAAATGTTCTTTTCATACGAAAACATACAATTTTTCAACTCATGATGGCATTGATGGAATACATTTGAAATATCGTATTGACATATATTTAAGACAACTGTGTTATATTTTCATAATAACATGTGCCATCATTTATACTCTCATCCACACCGGGCAGAACTATTAAAATAGTAGTAATAGTAGCAAAACACTTTGAAAATCCAGCTAAATCAAATTACATATATCTAATACAGGTGTTTTTAGGGGGAGATAATATATATTATTAATATAACATTATAAATGTTAAAGAAGTTAGAAGTCATAAAAATTAGATTTTTTTACAGAAAAAAATTTTAGGTTAGGTATTAGGATAAAGATTTTTTGTTTACATACAGTATATTCTAGATCATTTAGTATGGGCATAATCAAAAGCATTTGGTACGTGCTAACAAATATGAACATTTTAGTGAATTCACCAATGAGGTTTTGGTATTGGAGATTCTAACGACAAAGAGAGCAGTTAAAAAAGCGTCTTATTTTACTTAATTACATAATTTTAAATTCTGAATTGCTTTTGATGTCCAAGAGTAAAATTTCTGTAGCGACATCTTAAAATCTTGGGAACTGTTTATAATTTACTACATATTGATATCAAAATTGAAAGCATTGTCACCACTAAAACTTGGAAAATAGCCACATTTATCTGACTGACAACTTGAAAAACCATATTGTCTGACATTCAAGTCTTTTTGAAAATAAAAAGCAAAATCGTAGAATTCTGTCAGTTTGAGGAACCGAAAGGAAAAGAATATTAGTTTTTCTCTGAAAACAGTCATACTTTTTAGTAGATTTTCAGTTTATCCTATAAATACTGCAGTTTCTACCTTTTATTTTCAAGCTCAGTGCTAAAATTTCTGATATTTCAATTGGGTTTTTATTGTTTTTACAATGAATTTCCTTTGTTATCGCTAATAATTATTTAAGTTTATTCTCTGGCATGGAAATTTGTTTTCAAAAGAATTTAAATTTAACAAGAAAATGTCAACTGTAACTGTTTCGAAATGTTTTATTATGGTTAAAATGAAGTAGTATTTTATATTTTAATTAAACTTGATGTACTAAGAAACAAAAACGAAAAATTAATGAAAAATTTTTATGCAGCATATTTGTATACCAAAACAAGTAACCACCTAGAAGAAAGAAGCTGGGGTTATTTATAATATGAATTATACTAACTTTAGATGGACCTGTCTTGAATTTTTTCATTTTCTGAGTGAAAAATACGGTTTTGAATGTAGGGGGAAAACCTTTTACCTTAGAATATTTGGGGTACTTTTATATTATTATGGTGTTCATTTAGACGGACCTTTAAAAAGTCATTTAGCATTAGTTCTTGTTTGCAAAAACTGGCGTATTTCTTATGATACTGAAATGTATGACTGTTTTCAGATATATTTGGCTTGTTAATTCATATTACATGTCATTAGTAAGGTAGAAATAGTACCGTTTATCAATGTATTTTTACTATACTCATGCAAAAGCAGCTATGGTCCCTCAGATGTAATAGGACATTGTTGCAGAGAATTGATAAGGAGGATGGATGTAGAGACTGCCTTGGTAAGTGGGACCATCTGTAGCAGTCCTCTATTTAGTTGACTGCAGGGCTCTCTTCATTCATGTGACTGTTAAAAGTATCTTGACACGCTGTAATGTTGTTTTCAAGCAAACCAAATTTCAATTGCTGCAGGCATCTGGATCTTAGAAAATTCCGCTATGATAAAGAACAAATGGATCTGATTTGGGGGGAATATTGTCCTTGAAACAATTCAATGCAATATCATTAATCAAAGAATGAAAATTTTTAAAAAGAGCATTGCTGCTTGCTAGTTTAAAATTACGGAAGGAAATTGAAAAAGACATCTTGAAAAAAGGTAAAGAAATCGAAATATAATATTTTCTGACATAATTAATGGGATTGTTGTTTCAGAACTATTTCATATGTATCCTTAAAAACATTAATGGCACAATAAATAAATAGAATTCTACAGCCAATATAAAAATTTCAATCTTTGAAACTGATTTTGGCAACGTTGAATTAGATTTTGCTTAGGTGCTTTTGACAGTGGAAATCAGACAAAAAATGGAGCTAAAATTAAACTTAACGGGACTGGACATAACAATAACGTTATACATTTGGAGATACAAAACATTTTAGAACAACTGATGAAAAATTACAGACATGGGACCTACGAAACTCAAAGAAAGGCTTGTGAAGAGCATTGACGTACATTACTCTACCAGTAACTGCAAGGTAAGAACGACAATTTATTATTACAGATTTCAAGGCTTGCATTTTTTTTCTCTTTGTGCTCTTGCTTTCAAAATGAAATACCTCCTTCCTTTAGTTATAGAAAAAGTCTATATATCAACAAAATAGTCTCCCATCAGCATGTTTGTTTTATTCGTTAGTTTTTGTATGCCGTGGTAAGATGTCAAAAACTATGTAATATTCTCCCTGGGGAAGAAAACAGGAAAACTGTTTTGATTACGATACCTTGCTTTCGTTACCTCTTTTAGTATTCAAGTCATTATTCACAAAAAGTAATTGATTGCTTATCCTTCTCCGTTACTCTGCCTGCCCTTCTATAGTTTAAAATAAGCCTTCATTACACACATATATATATTCATACATGAACAATCAAAGCCTGCCTGCATATGAACATTTTCTAAGTTACTCGTACTATTTACATGTCTGCTTAGTTTTACTTTGCTTATACTAAGTTTGAGAAAGTTTAGTAAGGATAACTGTGAAATACAGGTATGTCTTTCCTTATTTCGTTCAATATGGCATACATTAGAATGTCATTGAGTTAATAAAGTGTGTAATAAAGCATGCACCTAGTTTAATACGTCTTTATTAACAACGAGAAAGAACAGCCGCTATTTACAACCTTAGCGTTTACAACCTCTATATTTACACAATATTATCCTCTAAACAGCCCCATGTTCACAATTTTAATGCTACCACTCTTTGTAAGCTACTAGATGTACCATGTTGGAAAAAAAATTAGAAATACAATTTCTATTTGAAACACGTACCATTTTATAGAGTCAAAGCATAAAATTGCTATCTTTCAAGAGTATCACATGATACGTTCAAAATACAATATGACGCTTGGAAATAGATATTCATGCTGTCAATAGTATGTACCATATATATTCATGCCAATGTAGATGTTTTGACATTCATTTTATGTATGTTGGTTAGGGTTTTTTTTGCTGTATTGCATGCTTACTAAATATCATAGCCCAAAATTATAGCACAGAATGGAAAACTGTACAAAATTCTACTTTTCTATTTGCCACCAGCATAGTCCCATTGTCTTATAGGTTTCTGGCTCCTCTTCTTTGTCAGTTTTTATAAAGAAATAAATGTTTTATTGCTGTGGTTTTACTTGCTTAAAGGAACTTATGAAATTTTAGTACTTCTCGTTATCTCATTTTTATAACTAGTAAACCTATCTGTGGAATATTTATTCGTTTACACTTGTAAATAATTACAGCCTTAAGAACCACGTCAAGAGTATTCAAAAACTAAGTAGAATTAATAGCATACATACTTTCACTTTTTAAAGCTATTCTTTTGTAACCATAACTATTTTTTTTCCATTGTAAAAGCGAAACAAAATTTTGAAACATTCATTATAATCAATAACATATATAATCTGTTACACACACCATAAACTGAGAAGAGTAGAAAATTGTCTATCTACTCGCATTCAAAAGATGAATTCTTTATTAGCTATTTGTATTTAACACGTCACTTGTGTATCTGATGCATTGAACAAAATTCTTGTAAGACTATCAATTTTTTATATGCACCATCAGAAATATATTATTCAGTTAAAATTTCATTGCAACATACACTATCCTCTGTATCAGAATTCTTATTCCTTTTCAATATACATTTTGATCCATTTCCATATTACCTTTGTATTATTCGTTTCCTTTCTTTATTTAACTTACTTCTTTTCNAACATATATAATCTGTTACACACACCATAAACTGAGAAGAGTAGAAAATTGTCTATCTACTCGCATTCAAAAGATGAATTCTTTATTAGCTATTTGTATTTAACACGTCACTTGTGTATCTGATGCATTGAACAAAATTCTTGTAAGACTATCAATTTTTTATATGCACCATCAGAAATATATTATTCAGTTAAAATTTCATTGCAACATACACTATCCTCTGTATCAGAATTCTTATTCCTTTTCAATATACATTTTGATCCATTTCCATATTACCTTTGTATTATTCGTTTCCTTTCTTTATTTAACTTACTTCTTTTCTGATCGCGCCTTTTTAATGCACGTGGCTGGTTACAATTTCCTTTTGAATCTTTTCTGAGATGTTTTCAATGAAAACTTTATTCCTGAGTGTGCACACTCTTCCTTATATATATATAAAAAAATCAGCTATTTCCAGAGTAACGAAGCAAACGGCATTTATTTTGTTATCTAAATCGATTTCATACAGTACGAGAGAACACAATTGCCATTGCGAAATTAATTTTCTGTTATCAAGGACGATATTTCATATCAGACAATAACGTCAACAACTTACTTTTTTCCCTCTGCTTTTTAAGAACACAAAAAAAACCCGTATCCTTTTAACTAAACTCGCATAATATATGAAAGTTAAAGAGCAGAAATTAAAAATTATGCCAGACTGTTCCATTAATTCTTCTCCATAGGAAGAGAAGAATATTCTAAAACGATTTCAGATCAAATCATAAGAATAAAAGAAGCCCGTCTTCCTACACCCAGGTAATATTATAGAAGAACTAAGCAAAGAACGGGTGACACAATTTGGCTGATAAAATTTGATTATTTCTTTGATTAAAATGGGTGACTGTTTTGCTTTGGTTACTGTTACGAAAATTTCTGTCGTTAACTCAAACTCGGAAAATGCTGGTTTAGAGCGACCTAATTGAGCCTCCTGTGATCGTAACAAAGACAATGTTACACCTTGATTGCCTTGCATCCAAACAACCAATATTTAATTTCAAGCTTCCAACATTCCATCGAAGCACAAACTATAATATGATAACTCAATGGTCAATTAAAGCAAACTAATTTTGATAACGTTAGATGTAAATTGATTACGTCAGTTAGCTTGTATCTCAGGTAAATGTTGCTTAATTTAGCTCAAAAGGAATTACTAATTTTGTTAATTTGAGTGAAAATCGACCATTATAAAAACTTCATAACAAGCCTTTAGCCTATTTGTTTTTCCCCAAAGATGGGTTCATAACAAATATCAACCAATGTAGCTGTGTACTGCAAAAATGTAAATACCACTAAATTCAGGTAAAGGCGAGCACCTTGCCTGAAAAGCAAATATGAAAACACCCAAAAATGCTTCTAATGCCGCTAGGACAATGATGGTTCATATTTCACCAAGACAACATGTTAGTTTCATTCATAACATATATCTATACTACTTCATCCTAAGCAAATTTTTTGCTTTGACAGTTACCTTGTTATAAATCACTGTTTAAGGTCTGCGCCCTTGAGGAAAGCTTTATCAATTGCTCCTTCGCCATTGTCTTCTCTAACTACTTGCTCAGCTCTCTTAATTTCCTCTTTCTGATATTATTTGTTCGTCAAATACTATCCTCCCTTCTTTCTTATTACTTGCAAGCTTGAAGTCCTTTTATCTGCTTGTATTTCTTTGTAATATTTCTTTTCTTTTGTGAATAATGTTGCTATTATCACTATTTTATCTGAATCTCACTCATCTTACTCACTATTGGCTATGACTGTGTTCCATTTATACTTGCCGTATAAATGTATTGAAAAATGGGAGACAGAAGGAGGACACAAAAAGCATCTTTCTTTCAAACTAAAAGATTATTTTAAGCAAGGGGTGCATCCCACATAAGGAATAATAAAGATAATAAGTTCATACTCTGAGTAGATAGTAATAATAAAAAGAACACTATTAATAATAATAATAATAATAATAATAATAATAATTATTATAATAATTCCCGCTCAAACCGCAGACTTGCCAGTCAGTTGCCTGACCTTAACCGGTTGTGCATGTCCCAAAAGGGCTGACACATCATGCATTTCTGTTTAACAGGCGGGAGTAGTGGGGGAGCATCATATCTAGGTGTCGTGAGCGTGGATCTCTTGTTCTGAAGGGCTGAGTACCGAGTTCTTACTTTGTTACTTAGTCCTAAGGTCTTGGGTGAAGCCTCGCTACGGAGACCGNCTTGTATTTCTTTGTAATATTTCTTTTCTTTTGTGAATAATGTTGCTATTATCACTATTTTATCTGAATCTCACTCATCTTACTCACTATTGGCTATGACTGTGTTCCATTTATACTTGCCGTATAAATGTATTGAAAAATGGGAGACAGAAGGAGGACACAAAAAGCATCTTTCTTTCAAACTAAAAGATTATTTTAAGCAAGGGGTGCATCCCACATAAGGAATAATAAAGATAATAAGTTCATACTCTGAGTAGATAGTAATAATAAAAAGAACACTATTAATAATAATAAAAATAATAATAATAATAATATTAACATCAAAAATAACAATAATAATAATTGTAATAATAATATTAACATCAATAATAACAATAATAATAATAATTGTAATAATAATAACAATAATTCCTCACGTACAAAGACCTTGAAATAGAAATTGGCATATATGAATTTCAAAACAAAGGCAATCCCAGTGATACTTGAACCCCTGGGAATAAGAGCGAATGGTTATAACTGACAACACTTTTTTCAAGTTTTTAACTATTAACTTTTTCTCAAGTTTTAAACTACGTAAGAATACATTAATGCATATTCAAATCCTACTGTCAATTATCAAATGAAACCCCAATAACAAGTTTACAGTCTATCATATAACCGGTAGTAACGAAAATTCTTAATTTTAATTCTTACTTGCTGTAAATAGAATTTTGCTAACTGTTATCAGTAACTGGATTGTTTTCCATTAAACTAGATGTTCATTTAGCACAGTGTATTCAAAATAAAATAGAGTTTATTATACAAGAAGCTGACTGTTGAACCTGACTCCTATTTAAAATTTGACAAAAAACTGTAAGAACTTAAAAGAGAAAGTTAGGCAAAAATTGACTAAAAATGCTGCTGCAAGAAAATGTAAAACTGTGCCTTCTGTACTAGTACCAAATTTCTATCCAGAGGAATAACTGCGGCTAGCTTCAGGGTAGAAAAACTTGTTAAGAAGGTTTGTGTGCCGGATCTTGTGTAATATTACAATAAGTTTAGATGCTAGGCTCCTTAGGTTAAGCAAACTACAGGAACTTAAATCATTATTTCAAAAAATTGACAAATATATCATCATAATAATAATTTTAATTAATTCATAATAATATGTGATTTATGTATACAGGTGTGTATGTATGAAACGTGGTTGTAAACTATTATAAGCTTGCAGTTGTTAAAAAAGACGAACACTAAGGACAAGGCACCAATCGACAAAACACCTTAGTATTTTTTTAAAATAACCATTTGTTTATCAATTTTCAGTGCTTCTGAATGTAATAGAAGCCACGTTTTTGGTTTATATTAAACAGCCAAACGTTAAAGCCAGAAAGTAGTACAATAAAGTATTTTCCATAGAGATCATCCCAGTTTGTTGTCTGAAAGTCATTCTTGCCAGTTGTTGGAGGTGAGGTAACGTGTAGTTAAAAATGTAAGCATACATTTCCCCCTTTTAGTTTCAAATTGAAATTCATACTAATTTGCTAGCCTATAATCCTTTAAACTAACTCCTGAGAAATGATATTTAATATCCTTCGTATCTAACTTTTTATTTGAACTTAGTATGCCTTGCTTTGCAATATTAACATTTTTATGTGCTACAGATATAATCTTTCAACTGATAGTACATAGGTGATCATGTACTGTTTTTGATCAACTTAACTCTTGATTTTTTTTGTATTTTACTACCAGCTAACAAAACCTCCTAAACCAGTCCCACAATTCACCTTGCACTAATACTATTACATACAATCCCAATAAATCAATTTAACACATCAATTTGAAACACCTGTACAAAGTGCCCCTTTTGGAATTTAATTATCACACAATTTGCACAAGGAAATAACAAACCAATGCCTTATATACTTACTTAATAAAATATTAGCAAATAAAAAAGTTAAAAGTAAAATATAAATAAAGCTTTGTTGTTCATGCTACCAGAGAACAAATGACAACAGTTTTCCTTGAAAATTTTGTATTCAATAACTTGGAAACTTTGTGAAAAAAATTGGATATATCATTCTTAACAAGATTAATAGCAAACAAAGAATAAATTAATTATAATTTGCTATAGGAAGAACAAACTTCTATATTATTAGAATCAAGTTTATTGTTCAAATTTCACGATATTCATTCCAACTCGGATTGTTTACTATTAAAACAGACCATAACACTCAGAAATTACTTGTTTACAAATGTTAAAAAATATATTAAAATTCTGTCACTATCCACAACACGCTTTCGTTACAATTAAAGTTACAAGGTACACACAAATACATTATGATGCTATTCATATTTTACACATAAACGGTAGCAGCAACTTCAGTAACTGCACATTCACTGCTGATAATACACTATCTTATCAGAAAGATCAAACAAGCTTTAATTTGCCTCCAAGTAAGAAAAACACGACTTTGAAAGACATAGTCGAATCCCCACCTGCCCTTCCTATCCCAGTACAGAAGAAGGTGGATGGGACAACGACAAAAGAATGCTGCAAGCTATGTAATCCTAATCGTTGGAGAAAACAAACATTTATGGAACCAATCAAGATACCGGGTTTCTTCAGAAAGCTAAGAAAAGAAGCAAAAGGATAACAGCTAAGAATTTGAGGTAATCGTCTACTTCGTGTTTTTTTTACATCATTATTTGTGAGAATCTAATAAATAAATTATATATATGTACTTTAATATATATAAATATATACATATATATATATATATATATATATATATTTGTAGTAGACACTTTTTCTTAAAGCTGGACCTGACATAACTTTTTTTAATGGAATACCAAGAATTATAAGAAAAGGAGTAAGGTTCTACCGTCATTTCAACAAACTCAAAGATTGAAAAAGCCAGTAATGAAATGTCTCAAAGTAATTGTTTTTTAATAATACAAAAGCCATCCTTTGTCAGCAGATTTTTACATTAAATATACCCAAAACTAATGTAACTAAACCCTCAGTAACTTAATTTAAAAACAGAACTTCTGGTTTTTATCAAGGGGGTAGAGAAATTGCCATATTTTTTATCATAGATTTTATTACTACTTTACTTTATTATTTTCATTTATAATGGTTTAAGTATTTTGCTTATATTTGTTTATTTAAGAATGACTAAGTTAAACGTGTCGAAAGAGGGTCAGTCCTATTCTGTCAACATAAAATAATACCAACAAAAGAACTTAAGATTTTGATCTTCCTTGGTTTTCATACTGTAAAACTGAATTTACATAAAAGTGCAGGACTTTTAAAGGCAACTTAAACACGGTTTTGTTTGGCTGTCCGACTGTGCTTTCTTTCAGATACATTGATAACCCCCTGGCACAATTTTTAAGTATAGATTTGCCATGTTTAGGTAAGGACTAGATTTTTGTTTTATGCAGTGTCATTGGATGGACAAATGGATGGTACATTAAAGTTGCTGGATGTACAATAAACCACGCATATTTGACGATACAAAGATCAACAGAGGTAAAGATTTCATTTGGAACAATAATATTGTCAGCGGAAATCAGTAGAATTTTACAAAAAATAATATTGGATGCTATAATAACTAAGACATATCACTACCTTTAGATATAGTACAAGTTACCAATGATAAATAGTAGCACTTCTTTGGTATTGTCAAGTGAATAACCAAAAGCCTTTTGGCTATTGTTGTAAACAGTGGGAAAAGGATGTCAAGTAAAAGAAAAGGAAAAGAGGAGTGATAGGGTGTGCTTGAACAGTCAGTTTCATGCTGCAAAGGCTCTGCTTCAGCTTGATAACAAGTATTTTGTTGGGATTAACAGCCAGACGTTGGTTATGGACATAAGCTGCACATATCCTCTTTGTCCCTCCGCCTGCTTGGTCTGCGCATGCAAAGAAGCATCTTTGTTGGTTCAACTTTGCCAAGGAGAGTATTCTTGCCCTCCCTTTTTTCCAAGTGTCTGGGTCATTGTCAAAGTATTTTAATGAGGCTTCGAGTTCTAATCTAACGTTTGTATACACCAGATGTACACTTGACTTGTGATAATTCGTCATGGAGTAGGCTCATGAAAATAATAGTTAAGGCCTTTTGGACTAAATACCCAGCTCTTCTGTTTTAATCTCTTCTCAGCAGGGTGAGGACACTTAGCACAGAAGTTTGACTGAGGAGATGTGGGTCTAAACTCTTTCTACGACAATTCTTATGGATGGGCTAAGGCGAATTCAAACTGTCCACATCTCACAGGCATTCAGTAAAGCAAGAAATACAGCTGCCCTTCACTTTATTCTTAGCTTGATGGTTCTCTTCTCCGACACTGACTCGAGTTGAGGCTCGAATGTTGAGCTTTGATTGTGCATGGGTATTTCTACTTCATCTTCAGTATTCACTGATCGACAGAATATAGTGTCAAGTTGTCTGACCCTGTCAACAGCCTTTAACCTGCTCCTTGTTAATAGCAATATCTACTATCAAATAAAGCAATAGCAGAGGAAACAAATATTTAATTGATCAGAATTATCCAACAGAAAATTTACTAAGTTGGATAACGCTTTCTATCAAAAGTAGCCTTTTCAAGTAAAGTCTAGTATTGTGTCTGAGACTTGATACACAATAAACATATTTATCCAAAATAAACTCAAAGGAGACATTTTAACAGTAAAAAAAAAGTCCTACAAACAGTAGGCAACCCCCCACATTTTCTCAACACATTCTTTTAAGACTTTGTTATAGGTTGTAAAGATATAATTTTTCTAAACAAGACTACCCCCCCCCCCCTGCAAAGTGCTGGCATATGAAATCTGAATGAAAGCCTCAGATCTTTTTTTTGCTCTCAAACTGACAACGATGCTGTGTCGTTTTGTAAGATAATTTGGAAAGAAATATCTGAACAAGAACAATAGAGCCATGGGTGGAGCCTCGTATTCTGGTGGCTGGTGAAAACAGCTCCTTTTTTCCCTTTGTAATCCTCTCCAACATTGGGGGTGCACAACATCGATTCCAGCTACAGTTTTGTATTGTAATAATTTTTATTTCATTTACAGAATTTGAAAAAATTCATGCAATAGCCCTGAAAAGGTAACCTTATCCTAACTAATTAGGTATTAAAGCATATATACCAGCTAGAAAAACTATGTCATCTGTCATTTATTTTAATCAATAAAGACAAACCTGCATGCAAGGAAAATGAAAAGTGAAGTTGGAACTGTCAAATAAGTCTCTATCACCAAAAATTTCATAATTCTAGACTTATTATTTCTTCTTTTTTAATCTGTATTATTCCATCTTCCATTAACTGCTAATTTTGGTGGGTGTAAAAAATAGGACACTTTGCACTGTTATTCAAATCACTCGTAGACACAAAATTACACAAATTCTCTTTTACAGAAAGTTGCAAAAAAAGAAAATTCACAACAAATGTCTTCCCTTACTTTCTTTAGTCTTAACTCTCGTACATTCTACTTTGAAGAGAGGTCCTACATCTCCCAAAGACTTCTATAATGATAATATTTCTTTTCCATGAGGAATTTTATTTTCACAGCACCGTTGAGCAGACGTTTGGTATAAAAGCATTTAAAATGTGGAGGTGGCTAAGGTTGTTGAGACAAGAAGTTAGATGTATAGTTCATAGAAGATGGGCCCCAAAAATAATATATATAATTGTTACTAGTGAAAAGTCTTAAATGTTGAAATATACATCCGGGCCTTTTTAGCAGCCAATTAAGTCAGATATATATTTGTCAGGTGTACAGGTTTTGATACACTTATTTTAATAATCAATATAGACCTGTTGGACTGAGAAAATTATATTGAAAGGGAAAAATATAAGAATGTCCTATTTGAAATCGGATGGTTGAGCAAAATTTTTACATTGTTGCAACTAGTTTCTCGGTACTTTTCATCGACGTTTATAGCCATTCTCGATGGCAAAAATACGAAGCAAAGAAAAATACTTATATAAGACAGGGCACATTTTTTCTTGAGATAATGAGTATTACCTGTATGCTATGCATGTATAAAATAAAAATAGAAAAAGAAAATTTTGAGATCCTTACCCAAACAAAATGTATTTTAATGTTAATATCAATTGCCAATAACGAAAAAAGGATTAAAAGGAGCAAGTCCTTTGTTAAATGCAGATTTTGGTATTCAACATAGATGAAACATTGTGAAACGTTTATATAACCATAGATAAAAAACTTAAAGTTAATGCAAACGATAAAACAATTATCTTATGGGCTATTATGTGTAAATATGAACGTACATACACGTTCATAATATATACATACAGTAATATATACATAATATATACATAATATATGCATGATATATACATAATATATATAATATATACATAATATATACATAATATATACATACGTGCATAATGTTCATGAATATATAGTTAAGCCGACATATAAACTTAAGTATTTTGTACGAAATCGCTACGAAACTTGAAAATGAAGATTTTCCATTTGTGTTAAAATTGGCTTAATTTTAAAGTTTGGCTTACTATTTTTAGAGCACATTCATTCTTTGAGTCATTGTAATGATTAGTTTTAAAAATTTATACATCATTCATTATTATCTTTTTTTCCGTACCTTTTTCATTTTCGTTGTAGGTACCACAAGAAAGGTTTCAAAGATCATCATATGCAAATTGTAAAAATTAATTTGTTGTACGAAACATATTGATCGTCAATGCATATTGCAGAAATGGTTACCGTTCAGAGTCCTCAGAGCTTAGAAATCAAATGATCTATAGTTTGAAATGCATTTATGACATTATGTTATAAATAGAGATGGCTGTCACCATTGTTATGGAGAATGTATTTTTCTGGGTGAGTGCAGGAGTAAAAGATCCATGGGACTTGGGATTTTCTAGTCAATGCATTAAAACTTTATCAGTCATCATCAAATAATAAATTTCCATACTTACCTGACGCTATGCACTGTCACCTTCATTTCAGAAGTTGGAGTAACAACTAGCAGTTTCTATACGAAGTTATTTTCATAAAAGCATTAACAGCTAGAATTCATAAGATTATTATTAGGACTGTACATTCCACACGTTCTATATAAAAACTAGTTTAATTCCCATTGTCGTCCATGTACATCTGTTTTTGTTAAATGATATATTTCATGGATTTGATGAAGGGTTGTAATACCCATGATTAGTATAATGCTGCAAAGACCAAAGCCATATACGAACATTAAATCAAGACCAACATAAAAAATATTTGGCCAAAAGTTTCTTTGAGAGTACAATGCATAAAAGATTAGGCAGAATAAACCATTGCTTGCTTATATTAATAGCAAACATTTTAGGACATATCAATGCAAATTAAAAATTCACTGCAGCCAAGTAAAAATCAAAGCAAAGATCTATTTATTAGGTACCAGCTGAGACCTAAACAATATAGAGACCAAAGAAAATGACTGTTTAAGCTACTTTTGTACACTATGGTAAAAGAAATAATTAAAGTTAGTGAAATAGATAAACGAAAGAGAAAGAAAAAGAAAAAGAAGGACAAATTGTAAACTTCAATATTTTTTTCAGACTTTTGAAACCAATCAATGGCCTTAATTAAATACATTGAGTTGTGGCATTGTTTGATAGCATTAGGACACTTTCGTTTAGTTTTCTACGAATTCAAACAAAATAATGCTGAAATTGGCAGAACATAACTTTTGAAAAATCTGTTTCATTTAATGACTAGTCAAGTCAGTGGAGTACAAATCTTATTAAGTTTTACCCTATTTGAAATCATTTTACTTATGTTTTGGGGGGCAAGATTCACCCTGCAGAATGATAGTTTTTGAAGTATGTATTAATTTTTATTTCCAACAGTACCCTTACCCAACTCAGAGTAAACTAAACTTTTGATGGTGTCTTATTTAGACTCTACCAACCACTGGAAGAGATTTTCATTGAGTATATTAGAATACACATGTCATGGAATTAGGATTACGGAGAGCACATATTTAAATGTTGAACAAAGACGGAATTTTTGACTAAATAAAAGACTAAACTTTTGCTTTTCATAGAGACATAATGTAAAGGGACATTAAATGAACGAAATGGAAGATTAATTATTCTGTAGCTGAAGTGCAAAAGCACTTACGTAGCACTTGTATATAACATTATTAAAGGGTAGAACTACATGTAGACATGTTTAAGCAATATTCTATTTAAGAATTTCTTTGAGTCTGATACAAAAAATAAGAAGAGTTAAACATTATATTAAATAGTAGTGTAATTTTCAAACAAATGACAGAAACCTGGTTATGATCCTTAGCATTTCAATATAAAGGTTTTTGTACATGCAGAGACTATATACATGCGAGACAAGGTAGACATAGTTTATAGTGTCACACCTCTCTGTTAACCTGTCTGTGTCTAACAAGTTAACATAGAGGGAATACGAGTTGGTTGAAAAGCTCCTAAATTTGCTAGTAGGCAAAACATGTCTTGGCTATGTCTTTTACCACTGAATGTATATCTCTTCACAGTCTAGAAATTTGCAAGTTTTGATATTTCTTTCGGTACCCACTACCTGGTCCTTTAAGGGTACCAAGTACATCCAAGATAGAAGGAAACACATTGACAAACTGAGTATTTTGTGAATTTGTATTTCATAAGGTGTAGAAATTTCTGAGTGTGCTTCATTAACATATACAATATTACGGGACAAAAGCCATGGAGAGTGGACTTTAGTAAATCGGAGTGTAATATAAGCTTTTCGACAGAAAAGTGGTACCTTAAAATCTATAAATATATTCACAATTTCACTAACTGTTTTACTACTTGTAGTGAAGTCCATTTTGAAGTAACAAATAACATTCATTTTAGTACTATCAGGATCAACTAAAGATTTATTTCTACGACATATGTCTCTCATGTGGGCTTCAAATTTAAGCATGCCAGATGAACCTACCACGGTTTCACCTGCTCCAGATTTCAGTTTTTCAACTGACACAGACATTTGGAAGTTTCACATTAGCTGTACATGACAACTAACTTTCTATTAAAGATAGTTGTGCGTACGAATTTGATGGTAAGTCTGACGGCGATTACGCGTTATCCACCAATTAAGACTAAAAGTTAAGGTCAGAATTTTTCATTGTCCAAAGACATCTCGCCTTAGCTATCTCCAAACTTTCCATAAATTATGTATCCAGGTGACATTTGTTGGTCTCAGAAGACCAACCTGTTAGTTGACCCTATTTTTATTGAACTTTGTAGCTACTGAATTGTTACCAAAAAAATTTATTTTTTGTTTTTTAAAACAAAACTTCCAAAAAGTACAAAATGGTTTATATGCTGGCAGTTATTACACTTCTTATGATATTCCATGCAATTATTTTTTAAAAAAATATGTTCAGGTACACTGGCTGACTTCAACATTTTTATTCGAGAGCAAAGAAAATCGATTACTGTGTTCATCGAACTCCTTCTTAGCTTTTATTGACTGCACAACATCCAAGCCTTTATCTGACAAGCGACAAATCTCCACAGCTTTCTCGTTTAGTTTAAAGCTCTTTTCACATATCGCAAAAGCTACACAGATAGTGTGAAACTTATTTCAGTTACAAAACAATCACGCTTTCCCTCTTTTTCCTAACTTCGGGTATTATATGTATCTTTCCAATGTGGCATTCAGGATTACTCTCCGAACCGGACACGACTTTTATTTTTTCTTTCAATTTTTATCAAAATGATTTACAGATGCACAAATATTGTCACATATACTCCATCATTGGTAATATTTATCCCACCTGTGTATCTGGTAATTACAATTCTTCTCTCGTTTAACTTTTCAGGGTTTAAAGGTAGCGTAACGTTCTTTAGATAAATAGAGTACCAACACTAAGTTAAATCCCTTCATATTATGCTATTTCACTAGTTTTACTGGCAAATAAGAGGAATAATCAGAAAGAGAATGTGAACTTTTGATTTTTTATTGTGCTCACTGAGTCGTGTTTTGATGCTCAACATAATAAAGATATCTGTGCATTTGCAGACTATTTAAGTACGAGAAAAGTGGCACACAGCGTCACAGAAATATATCAACTGATAAATGTTTTTTGTCTTGATTTTTTTTGTCTCAGAGAAAAACAACAAATTCATAAAGGGGGTTTCTGTTAGGTACTAACAATTTTACTTTTGCATCTTACTCTGTAACAGTCTTTCAGTTTAGATTCTATAACCCTTTATTTGTGTTTGCACAGTACATGACAACATGTTGGCCTCTGCTCTAAATGATAAAATGAGATATCCATCAACCCTTACAGAAATTAAGCAATTCATAGATTTTACTCTACTCTTTAGTTATCAAGTAAATATTTGGTTACCATGTTGATTTTTCGGCTCTAAAACGGTAAATATCCTATAGTATAAATACAAGTAACCTGAAAGAAAAAAGCTGCGTTGGAAGAAGGACGGCTGCTAGGCTCAGTTTCAAAAGCTAAGTGCAAGGAGAATAATAAGGAGAGGAAATGAGAACTGAATATCACATACCCATGATATAAGAAGTGACAACTCAAGAAAACAGTCAAATTTCTTTTGTGCTTCTGAAAAATGCTCAGCATATTAAAAGCTTGAAAATCGGTTAGTAATTTTACGAATCGCACTAATGCTGACAATAGTACTACGATGTTGTAAAAAGTGTTGAACTGAATATTCCAAAGAAGTAAAACAAAACAGGCTCGACCAGGGAAGGAAGGTGTATTTTTGTAGGTTCAAGTCAACTAATACAAATATAATGAAGTTGTGAAATATTTCTTGAATAACATAGTTTTGTTCATATTGAAAAAACAGGGGTGAAGGATTGCTGCTTTACAAAGAAAACCATGGGACTCGGACGTAAAAAAAATGCAATTAAACAGACTTTGATTAAAAGTTAACGGAGTTCACTTTTACCTTTTGACTTAATTTTTGGCGTTTGGGTTGGCACTCTACCTCACTTTTAGCAATCTAATAATTGGTGATAAGAGAGGAGTTAATGTATTAAGCTTCATCTTTTATTAAGGATGGCTATTTTTCTTAAATTCCCCTACATAGATCTCAACTGGGGTATTTTAGAATAATTGACTAAAGGATAAAGGGAAGAATAGCTCCTTTCTATGTTTCAGGTCTTTCTACTGTGTGGACAGATTGTATGAAAACAGAAACTCCCTTATACTTTGCTTTCTTTTCTCTCCGGTTATAAGAGTTGGTCTACTAGATAATGTATGCTTGAAATTATTTCAGTTAAGGAATTGTGTCGAAATAAACTTTAGATCAATTCAAGTGAAATGGTAATTTAGTTGTGCTTTAGTAAAATAATTAAGATAAAAATTAGTTGTCAAAAGTATTTGTCTCATTAGTATTATCTGTATCTGTAATGTAAGCATATTTGAAGTACTTTTTTGTATATCTAATATGTGGAGTTATATATTCTTTTATGTTATGCTGAAGCAATAGATAAATTGTAGTGGGTAGATATTGAACCCGGTAGCAAATGAAAATGGTTTGAAAAATAGCATAGGATGTTAGCAAAAATATTTTTATGCAACTTATATACATTGCATTGTATATGATTAATTTCTGCTCCAAATATAGCGCAATCATGATTTTTTATTTCAGGAGGATTAAAAACATTTGCTGAAGTTTTGTTTGTCTTCGTCTGCTTTCTTTCCTATTTTGGCATTTACTTTAAACATTGTAACAGTTGAACTTAAACCATAAGAATAGAAAAATGCAAAGTTCTACAAAAAATATTATACTTCATCCGCCAAATCAGTTGTTTATTCTGTTTAATAAAAGTTGAATTAATCATTTAAGAATTGTTCAAACTTTTAAAAACAGCATAAATAACATTGTGCGTGTTTTTTCGATATAGATACCCTTAAAATGGCAAGTTTACTTTTAATGCAAATAAAACCCTATGCCTCCCAAAATATTATGGCTTACAAATAAAAGTATATTTAATTTTCCAAAGAAATGTAGCAATACCATGGGAAAAGAATAACTACAAATATAATCAAACTGAAAAATCTGCTTTGATACAGTTGATTCATTGGGAATATATGGTCACTGCAATACGATGATAAAGAGTTTATGGTGTCAAAATTTAATAATAATCCATTATGCAAATACAGCTATTCAGCATTAGATATTTTATTAGCAGACCATTGTTTTAAGATGTTATGTTACTTAACATCCAATTTATTGTGAGGCTCCAAATATGAACATCTAATGCTTTCATAACAATAAAATATTTTTATTGTTGATGAAATTTGGTAAACTGATGAAAGGTCGGTGTCCTGGTAGAGTGTATTCTAAAGTTATACTTCAATAACAAGAATGATAGGATGCGATATGTGTCCCCCTCCTATTCAAGGCAAAGTTAAGCCAAATTAATTGAATTCTTTCACCATTCCACAGGCTGTATTAGAAAGGAGATTGGCTCCTCCCATAAAAAAACAAATGTCAGGCTTTTTGCTTTTCATAGTGAGTAAGTAGCCTTACCTCCATACAAAAGTTGAACTCCAATGAAATGTTAATTATTAAACCCTCATCACCCGAGGTCGTTATAACACTCTTCTCTAGCAGTGGATATTTAACAACTTCAAACAGACAATTTGGAGTTTGTAATGGATTTTTTCACTGAGCTAAACGTTGTATTGTCATGATTTACCTATTAGTTTTGTTTGGATAATAGATTACAAAGCATTTTTAAATAAAATATATCTTCATAGGCTATAGAGAGGACCAACAGGTTGACTTCTGCACAGTGCCTGACACCGAATTGTAATATTTGACAAAGAGTGTTGATTAATTTAGGGAGGGAGAGTAGGGATGTTCCCCATACTGTACCTTAAAATGAATAACGTTTGGAGAGAGAGGTGATAAAACCACAGAGATAAATTTTCAAAGTATATGAGATAGCAGGGCTGGTTAAATATTGGTTACACAGATTTGGTAATGGTGCGTCGTGGTTGGTGAACATATTAGAAAGACGTTTACATAGAATTTTATTAGACTTCATACTTTATCAAAGCTGACCTTTCTATTTGCATGTACTCCTTTGTAAGAGAAAATATCGCCTGTCTTGAAGATAAAAGACAATATTTTGTTTAAATGAACACTTGTCACTTCATAGTCAACGCAACGTGATCTGCCTTTTCATGCTACAGTTGCTTGCAGTTATCAGAAACGCATATTTTTTAGTTGTTTTTAATGGACATCAAAGTCAATCCTACAAACCATGTCTACAAAAAATGCTTGACAGTGATTTCGAAAATGAAAGCTCTTTTGAGTGAAGCTGACTCGAGTATGTTTTGATTTGTTTTCCAATTGAAATTACCTAGTGGAAGCTGAATAAAAACTGAAGCAGCTAACGTAATTGGTCAAAAAAGGAAAAAGAAAATTCTAGATATGTTAATTAATTCGACTGAAAGAAATTAAACACCTGTTTTGAAAGAAGCAATAAATACATAGTTTTTCATTAAATATGTTCTTAATTCTAAACGTTGAAAAGTACTCATCTACCCTTTTTTAGTTTTAGTCTCTTTATTTCATTTTTTCACAAAAGTGGGAATTGACAGATATACACATTGGTTATCAAGTATGTTTCCTCACCCATATAATACAAAGGTGGATTTTCCTCTGCATACTATTTTTTCCAGGAACGCTTTTTGAGAAAAAACTTAATAGTTTCCAAACAACATAATGGGAATCAAAAGAGCAGATTGAAAATAATGTAAGACTAACAGATTTCAGAACGTTTAAAGTGAACAGTATTCATACTGTACAATGTCACATATAAGTAGCATTAATGAAATCGTGGGAATATACCTGTCCTTACAAATGCAAAAATACATTCAGGAAATCCTCAGTTCTATAGTATTAGTGAACTATAAAAAATTCTGTACCAATAAATGTAATGCTCAAATTGACTACATCTATAATTCCTTCCCTCTTAGTACTTTTCTTACCATTAGAATTTTTAAACCAATTCTTTCTATGAAAATATTTCATGCTCCAATATTAAATACTTCTAAAATTTAAAAGATATATATTAAAAGGCTGATATTAATCGAGAAAACTGGGAATACCATATCTTTCATGTTGCTGGCCGTAAATCCATGGTACCTACAATTAGAATATTTCAGAGGAATCTCTGGAAGTCAAACTGTGAACATTGGATCATAAACGACTCTTGCTTCGTTTATGTCATTTAACTTTTTGAGAACACAAGAAGTGACATACAATAATAAAAAAATTAGTTTCACAACAAGGAAGAACAACAGAGTATTTATTTTGAGGGCTGATTATATTACTGGTACTAGGTAAGAGTTCACAAACTGAGACTAAATGAGGAATGTCCCAAAATACACCAAAATGCGTGCGAAATTTCATTTCCCAAAATTTGTATTCTGGTATCGCCTATCATACTTCAGTAATGAAAAACTGTATAGAAATTTTTAATTGCAGGATTTGCTTGACAAGTATCGTGCTGTTATAAATAGAAATAAAAGAAATCTTGACGTCATGAGACCTACGAAAAGTTTGAAAAGAAAATCAGTTGCTTTAAGAAATTGCCTTTATCAGAAGCTTTAATACATTCAGACGTTTAAGGAAGGTCTGTTTTGAACATCCTGTGATAACGTCAGAGAACAGTTAGTGTCTCCTTTAAGAGCTAAAGGAGATAAACTATCTTTACTAAAACATAGGAAAAGATCTCTAATGGTATAATGATTTAGGGCAGGTCAAATTTTCTTTTGATTACTATAGAGGTGATTTTTTCACCTAATCCTTAGCGATCCCTGTTGACAGATGAAGAAGTAAGAAGGATAATAGCTACACAAAAGAGTTTAATTTTTTTAAGTTACACACTAAGATGAATGAATACGAAGCACCTTAACACCTTCATTAAATTTTACAATTTTTAAAGCAAAAATACACAGGAGCTGTCAAAAGCTCCAGACACATTAAATTGCAAGATTAGCCACAAGCATGTGAATGGACAAATACTATTAAATGGTGTAATGTTAGTTAAAATCCACATACACTTTTTTATTTTCATTCCAATTTTTCTTTGTTGCAAACTATTAAGACAAACATTTTTTACCAGGTTTAGGTATAAAGAAGTACGTATTTTATTCAAAACCAAAATATAAATAGTTTCAGTTAGAATATGATTTGACAATTCGGTTCTTATTTTTATTGGCAACTTAAAGCAGATCTCTTATCTTTGATAGACCTTTAGTGTCTCTTCGTGTACTCCTGTGGTATCCCACCCAAGTACCTTCAATCAAAGACATTTGAGTAGGATACAAATTAGGCTCCAAACTGATCATCGGTCATTTAATTTACTGCTGAATAATAAAGATGCATTTTGATATTCAACATATATTATACCTATAGTATATAACATATAATTATAGAACTCGACTGGAAAGAAAAAGAAAGGTACAAAATTAGTATCGTATTTAAACATTTTGACAGCAAAAAAGATAGCTCAGAAGCACACTACTTTAATTCAACTACCATAATCGAATCTAGTCCAGAAACATTAGATTGATCAAGCTAATAAATGCTCTCGGCAACGAACATTTGATTTATGAGGACAACGTCTGAAATCCGATCAGCTTGCAACTGAAACTCTGGCAAAGGAACCAATGCCATTTACTGGAAAAATTGCAGAAAACAGTTTCTTTTTTCTTTTCTCTGGAAAACATAGAAAACCGAACACTATAAAAAGGTTAAGGACTAAGCGATTTGCCATAATTCAAAATATTTTTTTAAATCTTCTAGAAATCTTGACTTCCAAGTTTTGGGAAAGAACGAGGTTCATAAACTCACTCGGTAGGACAATATAAAGCATCAGAAATTACCTTCTTACAAGCATTGCCATCTGAAAGATACCTGAGATTTAAGAATTCCGTTATTGTAAAACATAAAAATTATGATGGATAATGGCAGAAAAACAATCAGCATTTAACCATGGAGAAGAATAAGGTTTATCTTTGCAACTGCGACTAGATACAAATATTTTAATGCCAATCTGAATCCTTCCTGTGAATTCAGTTGCAGTATCGAAGCTGATTTGTCTACGTCTAAATCCCAAGGAATATCATTACGAAATTGATGAAATCTATTCTAATTAGCCTCATCAAAAATTTGAAAGTCTTACGATGATCTGGCTTGTTAGTGACATTTAAAAGAGTTGCATTAACCTCTACAGTGACAGCAACATCATCAAGAAATCTAAAATTGCGTGAAAGGAAAATTGTATACTGCTCGGAAAGAGAGTCAAACAAAATCTAAACGAGAAGGGTCTCCTAAGTCTGGAACAGAAAGTGTAGTGGTAAGATTAACATCCTGTACAAGCTCACTGTTCCAACAACTGAGCAAGAATCAGAAGAGGGAAATCGATACAAGAAAAATAGGTAACAAGTGGGCTGAAGAGGAGACAATCAAAAGCTGATGAAAGACTTATCTTTAGATTAAATCCCTTGTACTCTAACAGTTGGAAGATCCTGTCGAACATAGAAGGGGTGATGACTTGACTCTTCCACCAGTGTTTTTATGAAGACACCATTCCTGGAAGTATTGACAAGCAATGCTAAAGAGGTACTTGTCATCATGAGGCAGACTTGACTTTGCCAGACGTCAAACTGGCATTTCAAGGTCACGCTCTCATTTTCTAAAAAAGAGAAGTCTACTTAGCAAATAAATAAAGTTCAAAGTATCAGAATACGCTTTTAACTGTATAGAATATTTGATTTATGCTCCAGAAGTATTGAATTGCATGATTTATTATGATACTCTCCATTATCAGTTTAGTTAAGGTCAATAGCAGTTACGGCTCATACCCACCAGCTTTCACTTTGCTGTAACCCAATAATACTAAATATTTCCTTCTTCATTACTTACTTCGGTAGAGATATTGTTCTTTGTACACAGATTGTATTATGACAGAAAAAAACCCGAAAAGCTGGACTTTGGCAAACAGTATGCAAAACTCATCCTGCACATTGACTTTGACAATTTTATTTAACATTATCCTTAGCCTTAAGGGACAAAAAGGACAGGAACTTCCTCTTTATAGTAAAAGTAAGAACCTAAATCAATTGTTAGTGACACTGTGGTGATAAATCCTACATACTTTAAATTTAATTGACAGAGAACGCCATAAGAAATCCCTGTCCTATGATACCGAATCTTTATTAGGTGTTACACTTTCTGTTTTCAGATTTGAAACAAAAAATATTGAAGAATATATAAGACATCATCTCTTTTAAAAGTTGTAAGTTTTGACAAGACTTTATAAAGTTACTGCTGATGTTACCTTCCATCTATGTTAGTTTATCTTTTCTAATATTAAATATTATTAAATTAAATATATTTTGGCCTCCTCTAAGTGGTATTTACGTTTGATGCCTCTGCACATCTGTGGGAATTTTTAACTTACATCCTTCCCAACCAGATTCCAATTCTGATTCCTGCACTGTTTGATTTAAGGTTTGTAAAGTCTTTTTTTAAATTAGTTACTTAGAAACCATTGTTTCGACGGCATTCCCTAATTTCAATTTTTTCGGTGATTAAGGGGCTTTTAAAAAGCTGTTATCCAAAAATTTGCAAGCCATTTACTCTGTGTATTTAAAACATATGCAGCTAAAATGTGAATCTTATCTTTTTTTAAAAATTGGAGATCTGTCAAAACCAAATTTCTCCCCATTTACTTTTCCTCGCAGAATGTAAGCTGCAGAGATAATGATAGTAAATCAATTTAAAGAAATATTTTTTACAGGTTTCTTTGTTTTGTTAATATTGCAGTCAACTCTATATTCTTTGATCATGGCAAGCTATGTCTAGCAAAGTAGGTTATAGGAATTGTTAGTCAATATCTTTTTCAAAGCGACCTAGACATGAGTCAACAGCTATTGCAATGTAAAGGTCTATGAATTTTAAATTGTGTGCCTTTCTGAGGAAGTCGTAGAATTGATTTTAATAGTATATATTAACAATGCACTCCTTTACAGTTCTTGAGATCCTAAAATAGATAGTTACCTTATGAAATTCCTCAGATACATAACTTTTACTCTTTTACATTAAACGTAAGTAAATTTTTGGAAAAAATGTGCTCATTAATTCAAACTTTGAGAATTAAACATTCTTTTAAACTCTCAAGGTATTAAAATATTGAAATACTGATTGATGGGTCATTAAATGCTCCAAACTCTTTTGAGTACTTTTTTTTTTGTAAAGGAACCAGATTAATATTGAGAGAGTAATGGATATAGAATACTGGCCAATGGATCCCGTTGTAAGTACATAGGTGGAGGAACCTAAACAAAAGAAAAGAGGCATAAACCAAAGCTGTATCCTAAAAGGTGAGTTGAACACTTTTACACACACTCTGCAAGACAACCGCTATAATATCAGTGGACAAGAAAAAGTAAGAAATGGAACGTTTTGAATAAGTTAAAGACTTGTTGGGACAGTGTGATGAAGAGTGAACGTCTGAGTTCCAATAGCCGATTTCTTTAAGAGATGGAGAATCATAATGTTCCACAATCTCAGTCCCAAATCGGTCGTGTTTATAGCCTGGCAATTCATGTCTTTCTCTTTTGACGGACTTAATACATAATTGAAAAAAACTTAAAAATTGATACATTTCAAGCAAATCTTTACAGATAATTGTGTAAGTCATTCCTTTTATTATTATAGGAGAGATTCGTGATAAATATTTTTCAACAATTCAATCTCTCATAAAAAATATTGTTAAAGATATATTTTGGCCTTTTCTATTCATTTCTGTCCCTATGTTCTAAACCTTACTTAGATTTATTAAATAGCTGTAAAATATTTTCACAATCTTAATCATAACTGAGGTATGATTATGTGTGTCTGTCTGTCAGACTATGAGTATGTCTGCCTAAAAGCGGACTTTGCGGGAATGTAGAAGATTTTGGTGTCAAGTTTGGTAAAGAGACAGAGAAGACCCCTGCAAGTGACCTGACACAGCGCGAATTTTTATATTTACGTAGTGACACGCACATTATGCCATTTTTATGCTGATTTCACTCTGCATACGTAATTCTCTACTTTTTTCATGGAGCTAAAATGTAGAGGTCGAATGATAAAATGGGAAAATCAACAGCTTATCGAGAGGTTTCAGCTTAGTCTGATTTTTCTACGTTTTTGGAAATAAAATTGAGAGAGGGAAGAAAACAAAGAATATGATTAAAATTAAATTTGGATTTACTGGTCAAATCTCAGCTGAACAAACTAAATCACTGGCTAACCATTTCCATAAATCTCCGGATTAAAACAGCATAAAAACTTCTATGATCGTGAAAGATGCCATAGAAACTGTAATTGAGGTCATATCGCTTTTTAAGTAGTCCTCCAAAAGGGAGAAGATGTGATATAGGAGCCCTGGTTCTGTATAGTTCAGAGCTTTCAGATACGGAAAAGGGTGTTGCTTTAGCCTTTACTAAACCTTTGGGCAACCAACCAGATAGTGCAAGAAAGCATATATTTGAGAACCATTTATAATTATAATGCACACATGAAACTTCTGGATGTCGCATTAACAACTGACAGATATTTTGGCTGTAATAACAAGGCTCGTATAATCAGAATTTTAAATCAAATGCAATAATTTTTTGTATACTGCACCTCAATCAGAGGCTATTTTTGTATTTATAAGAAGTTACAAATGTGTTGTGAAAATCATTCAGGTAGATGAATACGAAAACAACAATATGTCATCCCTCTTAAGTATCGTACAGAATCACTCTGGGCAGCAATATTTTGAATGTCTCGACCTTGTTAGATCTTCCACTAAAGATCGTTTCAACCAATTCTTTTTCATTGGTTTTTCTTCAAGTGGAAAAATTTCATTGGATGGTTTGACGCAGAAATAATATGCAAGTGATAATCAGTAGGTTAAGATGATTTATGGTAAAGATATCGTCGACCCTGTCACACTATAAACAAAGCTTTCTCACAATGTTAAAGTTGATAGATTTCAGTGGTACTTTTGTTGGCATACTTAATCACACCTTTTTATACCATTAGATCAACGTGTACTGATAGAAATATTATTGTCATTATAAATCTGATACTGGCAAATTATTTAACATCTTTCATCTCTAAACGATCTTGTCCTACTGCCCGCCTATTAAGGCTTGATTTTGTGCAGTCATGAAGGCTGAAAGATTTACCAATATTGCTATTTTTTAACAGTTAAAGATCGAATTGATACTGTGAACACCATTGTAGTGGGAAACGGTTTCACAGATAAACACAGAGAATTTACAAGTATGAAGATTAGGAAATAAAAATAATTGAAAACTTCGGATTTTGAAGAGACCTGACTTTCGTCGCTCAACATGCATTACATAAATGGGCGCGTATTAAATTAGTTGCTTTACAAGACAAAATTTTTCAAACTAATAGGACCTGAAAGGAATGTTTAAATTGTATGTAATCAGAATTACCAAAGTTACATTTTAGTAATAAAAAATAGATTTTAATGTGGAGGTACTAGGACACCCATCCTGTTTTCCAGTGAGCAATATTTATTATTGCAATTACCATTTTAAGAGACTTGGCCATATTTTTTACTTTCTTTGATTTTGATTACTATGAAATTTTGAAAGCATTGGAAATGCATTAAAAGAAATTTGCTTACAGAATTTGATGTGGTCACTTTCTTTTACCATCGTCTTTTCCAAACGAACATACCAACACCTAGAGATATTGAAATACTAGGTCCCTTGGGTGGGGAGGTAAATCTGGTTCATGGAGATGAAGGCGTCTTTACCCTTGGTTGCCAATTCTCCCAGAGATGTTGTCTCTATGAAAACACTAGTGGTAGTGTCACCTCATCACCACTCCTCTTTCATGAGGGCAATGTATGATATACAGTGGCTGCTGTCGCTCCATTTAATACCATTACCATAATCAAAGGGCTCAGCTAGTCGGAGTACTGCCGGTCTGCATCTAGCTGATGGTTTGGGACATCTTTGTACCCCTTACTATCTTTAGTAGTCAGAGGTGTAAAGAACCTCCGTAACCAACACTAACTTCATATCCGAGAGTGTAGACTCAAGATGTCGTAGTACTGGCCCTACAGAGACCAGAAAAAACCTGTTATTTTCCAAAAATACTCAATCCTTAACTTTCAGTAATGTCAGAGGTCTTCATCCTAATCTTTCTTTGTAAAAGCTTTCCTGCATTCAGACTCACATAATATTTTTCACTTTGCGGGAAAAGCCTCAATAACAGTGTCATTAATAGAAGCTTCATTTTAACAATTATTTGACTATATTTTGACAGGACTCTACAGCTCTATTCATGCTCTATGCTCGACAAGATCTTCCAGCTGTTAGATCAAAAGTATTTGAATCTGCTAATAAACCTTCCATTTGCTTTAAATTGTGTCTTCTTTGGGCCATTTGTTACCTTTTTTCTGGTATTGACTTCCTCTTCTGATTCTTCCTCAGCTATTGAAATAATATCAAACTTCGTTGATAAGACTTTGGACAATCATCACACTGTTAAGATTTTTGTCTTTGGTGACATCGCTGCTCATCTCATGTCCTGTTTAAGTCATTTTAACAAGAGTGATAGACCAGAAGAAGTTACTTACAACTTTGCTCTTGGGCATTATTTTAAACAGTACGTTAATCTTACCACTACATTTCCTATTTCAGTCTGAGGGGACCCTCTCTTCTAGATCTTTTTTCACTCTTGCTCCTGAGCAGTGTAAAATTGTACCTTCATGTTGTTTTAGATCTTCTGATGATGTTGCTGTCACTGTACAGGCTAAGGCAACTCTTTCCAATCTCGTTGAGAAGCCAGATCATCGTAAGAATTTTCAATTTGGTCAGCCCCACTGGGATGGATTTTATTAATTCCTTGATGATATTTCTCGGAATTCAGTCTTTACCAAACCAGCTTCTGATGCTGCAACTGAATTTACAGGATGGGTTCAGGCTACCTTACCTTACCAGATCGGGCAGGTAGCCTGGAACGTTTAATACTCGCTTCCTCCAACCATCTCTATCCGCCATTGCAGTTGGTAGACCTTCAGCTTGTAGTCCCACATCAGAAATCTGGTCATGATAGGTGATACGGGGTTGACCAACAGAGTAAAAGCCATAACTTGGTCTCCATAGAATCAACTTGCTAGCAAGCTCAGAAGAACTCCGAAAACAGTGTCCAGCAAAACGAATCCTCCTTTCTCTGACAAGGGATGATACTGCAGAGATATTACTGCAGGGTTCAGGTTGGTATTGAAAAATTTGCACCAAGCCGTAGTTATAAACTGAAACCTCGTATTCCTCTATGATTTAATGCTTATGTTACATCAATGTGCTTCCTGATGACTTGCTTCAGTTTCTCAACATCTATGCTGGTGACACTACCCTGTACTATGGCACTGACCACAAGGCAACTCTGTAGGGAAGCTCAGGGAAGCAATAAAATCTGATATTCAGGTTGTCAGAGAATGGGGAAGGAAGTGCCTGGTTTTTTCAATGCGACTAAAATGCAACCAATGTTATTTAATAGAAGGCTAAGCTTTTATCTCCCTACAATATTTATGGCATACCATTGTGATGTATACCCTGTTGAGGTTGCCTCTCTCCTTAAGGAATGTTTATCGATGAGGATGTTTGGTTTGTCATTTTCTCCAGATCTTTCTTGGGGTTCATATACTAAATCTACTGAAAGTCTGCTTCTAAAACGGTTGTCTTTATTTATCTTTTATTTATTGTTAAATTTATTTATCTTTCTAGCGATTACCTTATGCCCGAGACCAACTTGTTTCTGTATAAACCTACCACCCTCCATTGCATGGAGTATTGTTACAATATCTTGGCAAATTATTCGTCATCTTATCTTGATATTCTTGATGTTTAAATCGTGTTTGTAACTTGATAGGTCCAAAGCTTGCTACTACTCTTCAAACTTTGTTTCATGGACGAAATGTGGCTTTTGTTACTAAAGATGACCAGCCCCTGTCCCTGAGGTATTTTACAGCTAAAGGTATTGCCGACACTTAAGTGATAAGGCATAGCTATATGAGTGGAATTTTTGGTATTAGTCAAGTTTATAAGTTTGTTCGAACCAAACTGAAAACTGACTAATTGGCTATTTTATATAATGATTACTATTTCAGAGTTCATTGAAAATGTTTAGGCAGCAAAAGTATTCTTATTTCCAATGTTTTTTTCGCAAAAGATTTTGTTCAGTTCTCAAATCATATATTTTGTCAACAAATCATTGTTCGCATTAAAAGGGAATTACTTATCCTTTCCTGGTTCCTGAAATAAGACAGATTAGATAATGAGGTTAAAACAGGGAAAATGGAAGGAATTTCTATAATTTAATCTAAAGTTTGGTTGGAAAGAACACAGATAATCTTTGTCGTAATGATTTCAAGTAAATAGTAATGTCACTGACATGAGATAGCTAAAAGTTAGGTGTTTGTCCCATTTAAAGATAAACCAAACAAATATAGTACATATATTTCAAATAAATCATATGCAATACACAAAGTGTAACAAACTACAGTGAAAATGAAAAAACTCTCTCAAACTATATCCTTTGATCATAAATACAGTCAAGGTCGAAAAGTGCACAGTTTTTAAGTTGACAAGGCTGAGGTTAAATAACTCTAAAGATGATTTCATTTCAAAGATTTTATTATCAGTTATTCAAAAATTTCTTGGTCACATTTTAGATCGTTAAGGAAAATCTGAAGTCACTGTTATCTTTGAAAATATCTTTCTCGATATTAATATTAAAGTTTTTTGTTGATCAAATATTTCCTACGAAAAAAACTGTTTTCAACGAGTATTATGACGAAGTTTTTTTTTTTTTTCACTCAGTCCAAAAATCAACAACGTGTGGCGCCAATTTCCACCATTGATATTGGCTGTGGTTTTCTTTAATTGACTTGTTTATTTATGAAAATTACTTTTTGGCAATGTACTTCTAAAAAGCATAACAAGAGGTAGGTCTACCAACTTTTAGGTTAGATAAAATTTAAATTTCGTTTATAAAAAAGGTATGTTTAAAAAGGTTGAGTGCAACTGGTCAGCATTCTCCAGGAGGAAAGAATGCCTTTTATTGTATGCCGCTGGCTGAGATAAATATTACGTTAAGGTAAACAGAATAAGATTCTTTTCTGATAAGGAACGCTTTGAGATCTCTCAAAATAAGATTTGTCTTAATCTACCCAAAGTGTACACATTTGCATTATAGAGAATAAGCTACATAATTTCTTAAGTGATTAAAGATCTTAATATACATTTAGAAATAATCTCTCTTGAGTATACTTTTGTGGAATGCTATTTACTGTTGATTCAAAAAACATGAAAGGGTTTTAACATACTGACGTTAACACTCATATACGTTTTCTGCTGGGTAAGCTAGCCTTGACTTGACAGGGGACTTGTGTTTTTCAAAACAGATGAATTGTATTTTCCAATTACGTAGAGCATAGGCATGGTATCAGAAAAGACCTTAAAAATAATTAATACCCCTTCCTGTGTAAATATCTTTAGTTATAGCTATGTTATTGTCAGCATCAGTACATATTAATGAATAGAAAAAAATAATAAGGCCATTGACGTACTAATGGCGGCATCAATTCCTCCGCAATACAATAGACTGCGCTTATTAACTGCTTTATCATTAAGTGCCCTTAAGTCTACAAAGACTAACCTTTAACCTTTGTATTACTCATACTGTGATCTTTACTTCAAGACAGTGATATTCAGGACAAATGTACTGAAAAAAGAAGAACAATTCTTTTATTTAATTTATTCTACTTATATTTTTATTCTCTATACCTGCTGTTAGTTATTATTTGCCAACCCAGTCGAATTGTCTCATCGCCAACTTTTTTCTCTTTAAGAGGTTATTAATTACCCATAAACATTCCTAAAGCTGCTATTTTGTTAAAGTGTGTACGCCCTTTAGTAAATTGAAACCTTATATCGTAAAAGAGAAGCTACCATTGTGATCACCAATTACTGTTTACGTTTGAAGGTTTACAATAACCTAACAACAGTTAGAAATATTTTACTGTTTAACGTCAGAAGACATGCATGTCAGGAAATCACCTTATGTTGTAAACAAATGAGTCAAATGCTTCTCTTTGGACATTCTCTTAATCGTTTGACAAAATTATCATTCCAATTGTAAGCTTGTAAGCTTATCAGGGTAAGCATATTTACTATTTCAGTTAAAATTATAATCCTCTTTGAAAATGCAATAACAGTAAATTTGTTAAACTTTGTTCTTTTGTTAATTTTGTGAGAGAAGTCATTACTGTAAAGAATAAGATGCGGCAAATTTTGAAACTCAAATCTTTCAAAATGGACACTCGTTAAAGTGCGTCACTGTGCTTCTGAACTAAGTTGCAAGCTTGCATATGTTACATCTTAATATAAAACTGTCTCAACTTGCAAATTGCAACAATATCATCACCCACCAAGAAAAGAAAGCATTTGGAAATATTGTACAGGACTGCAGACGGTCGTTATCTCATCTGCATTTCTTGACTATATTTTTGTCTTGGGCAAAAAGCATTAGTTCACTAATCATTTTTTCTTCAGTTGTATTCCAATGGTTGAGAGTTGAAATGATGACCTCCAACCTCTGCTGTCTGCACCTTACCAGTTTATTTTTATTCTGAGGTTTTCTCTGTGGTTTTAACAAGACAAGATGTTGGGAGTCTTTTCAGTTTCTGATTGCAGGGTATTTGAGGCGTCAACTCGTCACTTTTTTTGAAAAGATATATCTTTTTCAGAACTTCAGTCGAAAAAGGAAAAATATATTGCAAAGAGACGGATTTTAAGAGAGAACTAAAATGAATGGAATGTTTTTTGCCTTGCAGACTAACATTTAACTATTTGAGCACTGCTTCTTGCCAGAACCTTAAATGTAGCAAGGAAAACCTGAGTCTCGACATTTTTGGCAACGCTGTAGCATGCACTGTCTGGCTTTGTACTTTTTACCAATCAATCTTCTTTTAACTTGAAAATATAGTAAATCACTGAGAAAAACATAGAGGAAAAGCAAATTATATTTTCACACACCCAGTTTTAATAAAAAGCTACAAAAAGATGTGTAACTAATATTTGGCCTTCTTCCAATATTTTGAATTATAATTAAAGTTCATTTTCAGTGATAGCTATCTACAATTAATTTCCGATAAGCTGTTGGAAAAACGTAAACCCATAGGTTTATTTTCCACTCAGTAGTCCACTTCTTACAATATGATGCAAATGTTTAAATGTTAAAAGACGAAAAATGAGAGAAACATATTTTGAGGCCCCTTTCGCAATCCTCTTGATAGGGTCACATTCCTTAGTATACGTGACAGGAACATAAAATGCTAATAAAGAAATCATAAAGCAAAGCAATAACGCTGCTGCCTGAGAAATCTGGTAACAGGGACACATTGAAATTATTGCGTCAGCACTCAATCCTCAAATTGGGTCTCCCCAAAAGTGCTGCACCTCGAATTATTCAAGACTTATATTCATTTTCCTAAGGTGTTTTTGTTACTTGGCATATTGGTAAAAAGAGTGCATAACCAGGGCAATAGACACTGCTAGCTAAGTTTTGTCTGTGACACGAGGATATTTTATTGTGGTTTCATCGACTAAAGGTAAAATAACGAAAGAAATCACATTGTGCTCGTATGATGGAGATTCCCATTGCAACTAGCACACTACAGTCATGTTTATCAGCTAAATATTAATTTAAGATAAGCTTTTATTTAAAAATTTATTTCACTGTTTGCCAGTCTCACAGATTTATCAATAATAACGTTTTTAGTAAAACCTTTCAGGTTGGGACAGGTTCAGGCTGACTGGTTAGCATGGCTAACGCAGTTAAGCGGGTGTGACTCGTTGCATTTCTGGACCAAAGGCTAAAAGCATCTCTCTCTTACAGTGCTGGATACATGTGTATTTAGAACCACTTGGAGCAATTTTAAAACTTTTGAAAAAAAAAAATCGATCTCAAGCAAAAATGATTGGAGCTCAATAACAGTGGACAACCGTGTGAAAAGTTAGTTAGTATATATAACTTTGAGTCCTGTTCGAATTATTTTACGAGTATAGAGAGTTGATCATACCGTTGTTAAGCTTTTTTCAGAAAATTAAATGTGGAGATTGCAAGTATATGAAGGTCTATTAATTTGAAGGTTTTAAAAATTTTGTATTTGAAAAGCTATCTCGGAGTTGCATGGTAATATGACCACAAGCTTCTATTGCAGCAGCACGATCGACCTTGAGTCTGCTTGAGACTTCTCCACATTTTCACCATCGTCATTTCTAAAAGAACGAATTGCTTGGATACACATAAATTCGTTGCTCCAAAACTGAAATTTGTATTTTTGTATCTTTGTATCTTTTATAACATGTATCGAAAACGTCATGTAATGCTCTTTCGACTTGTAATCGAAGTCTTTTATCCCAATGTTTTTCCCAAGCAGTTGCTTCAACGAGAAAACTGAATTTTTACAGTAGCTATGGAAGAGCTTTTAACGGAGGGAAGAAAACTTTAATCCTTATTTCACAAAACTTATACTTAACCTTCTTTGGTAAATAATTCAGTGGCTCTCTCTAATTTCTTCATTTTTTTGAAATGGCAAGTACAACTAATTAAGTCAAATTAAAACAATGGACTTTGTGCTATTTATGCTGGTTGTCATATCATCCACCAACAGCTGTACTAAAAGACAGGCCACCAGATACATCATTGCTATCCATTTTCATTGCAATAGTAAGGACATCACACTAAAAACATCAAATGATGATCAAAGATGTTAAAATACACCACAAGATGGTTTCCTTTTCAAGGTCAAGTGCCTACTCGTCATCCTACAGAAATGCATTGGTCATTGGATTTTTAAGTTTTATTATCTTGCAGGTCAAATTCAATTTTCTTTTGGTGTTAACATGTAAATTCAGTCAATATTGCATTTCATCAAGTCACAGAACAGTCGTCATTTAACACCAGTTGAATATCATAACAAGTTAAGGAAATGAGTTACGTGAATGAACTTTTGCTTAACTGGTTATGAATTTGGCTTGATATTTTTCATTTAAAATGCAAGGTTTAACCTGTGTTATGCAGTATGAGGACAGTAATAGCACTTACAGGGAAATCAAACCATACTCAGGAGTTAACAATAAGAGGTTATATTCAGCAATGTAGGAGGAGAGAATCAGTACAGGAAGTAATGTCAGTTGATCCAAAAATAACTGATGCATCAAGGCACTGAGTTGACATAAAGCCCTCTACCCAAGATATCCAAGAGATAATCTGATCTTGATTCTTTTACCTCGTACGATGTCGTGTCAACAGGTTAAACTTCAGGCAGACCAATCCGATCTAGGAGTTCTTCACAAAACGATTTTTTAAATGAAATAGGAACAGAGGCACCTGTTACCTGTCATTGTAACAGCCAAGCTCCCAAAGTATAAAATTAAAGATGTGTAAAATCTTTGCTGTGTTTTTAGAAGACTGTATTAGAGAATTTCGTAGAATATAGCTAGAGTATTTCTTATCAAGAAAAACGTCTGTTCAACATAAAAAAATACAGGAATAAGTGCATGCCCCAAAATTATATAACAACTATATATAGAAATCACGTACTCGAAGTCAGGTGATCAAAAATATCGAACAATAAGATGCGGGAGAGTCCCTTACTGAGATTCCCTTAGAAGCAACTGAGGGGACTGGCGATTAGAATTTTTATTTTGAAATCAAATGTGTTGATATTCTTACCAAGAGTTTCAATGATACACCGCCTTACAGAGAGTTTTAAAGGACTCAATAGGCGCATACGAGTTTATCAGAAGAAAGAAACCCAATTGAAAACTTTAAAAAGGAACGTTTTCCTTCACTATCAAGATGCACGTATGGAAGTCATGCTCGACGCTTATAACCTATACTATGAACACAGAAGTCGCGGAAGTAAGTTAAAATCAAGGATCAAAAATATTTTTCAAGATCAGCCTTACTTTCTTGCAATTGACAAAAGTTCCACCAGAAAGAGTTATCGTTATTAATAATAACTCTTTTAAAATTCTTTATTAAGCTAGTTTGCACTTTTTATGGAAATTGGAATTTGCTTGTTAAGTGGTTCGGACTACAACCGTGCCTGGGCTGTGCATTTAATACCTGGGGCCTTAGAGAGACTTTCCTTTGGTCAATTTTTTGAAACAGTATTACTTGATCAGTGTTGTAGCCAAGCGGTCTTTTTGGTTATACTCAGCACGACCATATTTTCAAATGAAAAATTTTAAGTTGTGATTCTCCATTCTATTTTGTATAAAAAAATCAGTTTTCTGAAACGAATCTGTTTGAGGATATAATTTTATTTATCTTTGTGTTTGGTCTTGCTTAGATCTGAGCGCGATTGACCATAGAGCTTTTAAACAATTATCTTTTCAAGCGTAATATAATGCACCCGCCCACATTAAATCTGTAATGAATTCCCCAGTTAATAATCTAGCTCACTGAAAATACTGAGAGAATTAGTATTTAATTTTTTGAACATGACTTTATTTTTGTGCTGCTGGTAAAATGGGAAGACTTTGTTAAATTTAAATTGATTTGATTGGCTTTTGTGTTTCTAGAGAGGGCAATGTTGAACCTATGGTGATGTTTATCTCAAATAGGACGAATTAATTAATATTCATCCTTTTTCTGAGAAATTTTACTTAGGTTTGCAGTCTCTGAGTGCTTTTCTAATTAAGTTACTATTATTTTTGGATTTTGTTGAGATGTTTGCATACTTATTACTGCCTTTCTCTGAGCAAATTTCCTCTTAACATGGATTTTTATTTTCACATAACTTCGGAATATCCTACAAAATTGCAGTTAACTTTTTTACCAGCAGCTGAGATTGTTGTCTCAGTACAAGATGACTTTTTCTGCATAAAAATAATAGGAAACTTGACCAAAAAATAGTTTTGACTTGTGGTTCCTTTAATGTTTATTCCACGTGTCCATACTTTTATTATACTTTGAGTGTTGTCTTTATGTTGTGATTGAATAATGCGCAAGAGAAATAAAACAATCATTGCAGGCCATACATTCCTCCTTGTGTTTTAGATCCTATGTTATCAAAATCAGTCAACTGGGAGCTTTTGGCACCCATACTAGTCTTCTATGCGTTTTACAGTACTTTACTGTACCCAGGAACTTTTTATGACTACCTACCCTGGTGAACCTCATAATACCTGATTATTGGCTAGAAGCGGCTACACAGCAAGAAAATAGCCTGCAAAGAAGTAACGGCTTAAGAATTTTCACAAAGAATGAAGATTTTAAGACGCTAATTCTAATGGAAAACTTTGGCTTGGCGGCCAAGTTTTAGTTTAGCTTCGGTCTTTTACAAAGAAGAAATCAAGTACATCTTGTTGTGCAGGAAAATAGTTCAGACGCGTTTTACAACCTGAGAATATTGCTAACCACTCTACTTTTTTAATGTCATTTAGCTAATGATGCCTGTTGCGGTTTATACCATGTTCACGTATTATGAACATTGTAAACATATAAACTGATTTAATAGAAGTGTTAACGAATAAAGGATTATCTGCTCAAGCACACAAACATTTACCTGTACAAATAATAATTGACCGAGAAGAATTAACAAACACTTAGCAGACAAGCTAAATCAACCAGAGAAATTACACAATTTGTACCAGACAGCTCTCCAGTTCTAAAATGGACACAGAACAGAGCAAAAAAGTCAAAAACACATATTTGCTTCGAAAACTTGCATAGGTAGACACAAAATTTACAAGCACTTAAACCAACCACAGATCAGTATATGGGGAAAACGTCGTCCTACTGATATAAGAACTTTAAAAGACCAATAAATGAGTTCTTTTTCGGACGAACGAGACAAAATTAATTGCTAAATCTTACTTCTCGTATACCTGTAGCTAATGAAATTGCAGAAAATATTTAATATTAGGAGAGAATTGGTTTGGAGAATTGCACACAATTATTTCAGCTAAAAAATTAAAAGCTCTTTAAATTTCTTTTGAGGGTAATTCAAGAAATAATCAAAATTTCAAGTCGTGTTTCTTATCATGTATCACTTAACTATGCCATCAGATACGCACAATTTTATGTTGCGTCTGATTACCTACTTTTGTACCTTTTAAGGTCCCGGTGGTTTATTTTGCAGCGAGGTTTACCTGCTATTGTTGTAATAAGTCTTTTTCATTTTTGTAACTAAGTCAGTTGTTCTTATTTCTTATTGCAAATTTAATATTCTAACTACCTCTTGTGCTTTCTTAATTTAACTGTGCTGTGCTTTATCTGGAATTTTATTGCTTTTGTTTATTACTTTTATTNCTTTTGTACCTTTTAAGGTCCCGGTGGTTTATTTTGCAGCGAGGTTTACCTGCTATTGTTGTAATAAGTCTTTTTCATTTTTGTAACTAAGTCAGTTGTTCTTATTTCTTATTGCAAATTTAATATTCTAACTACCTCTTGTGCTTTCTTAATTTAACTGTGCTGTGCTTTATCTGGAATTTGATTGCTTTTGTTTATTACTTTTATTTTCATATGTCCTCTGGTGCTTTCTTGTTGGGGTTAGAGATGAGATATTTTTTTGCTATTGGTGAATTTCCTTTACTCCCTAGTTATATTGTTGTTTTGGAGAGGAGAGTTCCTGCTATAGTCATAATTTTTTGTTATTCAAATATGCATTTCCTTAGAGTACTTTAATTTTTGCCTGTAGCATGGTTAATTGCTGGGAGAAAGATGATGTTTATAAATTCAGTTAACCAGAAAATACATTTGGTTATCCTTTTATCTAAAATGTGTCTTTGTGTTCAGGGTTAATTCTCAACTCCTACTAAGAACATGAATTCCTCTTTAGACTACATAAAGTCTAAATGAAAAAAAATGATTTTTTGGACACTTGCAGCCCTATTCCATAAAAAATCCTTGCCACAGTAGCATCACATGTAGTAAAACAAATTAAACAAACAGGTTTTGACGGAAAGCGTCAAATGAAATGCTGTGGTAAAAGCGTTTAGCACGCTGCACACCAAAAACCTTCTGTTTTTCTTCGAGGTTTTAACCTTAGGTGCCTGGAAGGTCAAGTCATTGTATGGGATGTAGAAGGCTTCTCAATTAGCCACTGAATTGTTTTATTACAACATTAAATTGCTTAATACTTTTGAGGCCAGAAGGACCTAATAAAAAGAGAAAAATGTTCAGATAAAAGTTTTTACTGCACTTCAGACATCAATAGGAAGATGTGCTTTTCTTCAAACAGGTTTTTCGTATGCTTTATAAGAAAGTACGAGAGCATTCAATGGGTGGAATGCATCCTTTGCAATGGGAAGATAGGGATCCTATCTTAATGTGAATTTTCTTAAGAACGCGAAAACAGAAGAAAAATACAGAATAACAGTAATCATTATATATTAACCCTCTTAGGAGCTATAATAACTTGAAAGAGAAAATTAATAATTCATATTTACAGTTCGTGAATAAAAGTAGAAAGCACTGTGTCTAAAGCCTATGAAGAGGCTTTGAAAATGTAGATGGCTCATCAAATAAACGGGGTTGTTGCAGAAAGGTACAGAAGTATTTGGAAGGGGAAGTTGGAAAAATTATTGTACAACAAAAAAACAAGAATTGTAAAGGAAGGAGCAAAAGCTGAGCACGTAGAGGCAAAAAGAGAAGTGAAGAAAGGTTTCAGAACAGATAAAACGGTTTTGAAAATAAACCAAAGGGAGCAGCAGTTATCTGTGACACAAGAGCTTTAATGATAGTGCAAAATATTTGCAGAGAAATTTAAGGTGATTTGTCACCCAATAAAAGAGAAGAAAGGTTATAAAGAATGGAAACAAATAGCACCCCGTGCAAAAGATGTAGTGCGCTCTTTGAATAGCTTTTTGACAGCTCAATGCCACAAAAACCACTAGACTTATTAGAGGCAGACAATGACTTATTAATGGATTGTAGCTCCAAGAAAATCCAGAGGTTACAGCAAATTATTTCAAAAGCAAGGGAGTGAAAAATCAGAGATACCAGATTTTAGCATATATATTTAAGACAGACATTGTTTTACTTTATCTAAAGTATCAGAGTAACTATAGGTGCAAGCTATGCCGACGAAAAAGTGAAAAAGTCCATCACTTATTTTATGTAGTCAACAAGGTGCTGCCTTGTACTAATGTTATTAGGATGTCCTAGTTTGAGGAATTCCTTGTTAATGTTAAAAAGTAGGTGGTATCCTCAATTGTATGTATGTATGTATTTATTCGCCACTAACAAAAAAATACAAATGTTCAAAGGTAAATGGTAAAAACCTAATACATGATGTTATCCAAAATAGTTAAAAAATAAGACTAAACAGAAACAAAAAAGAACGAAACAAACAAGCGGGACGGTAATCTAGAGAAACGGTGGCAGGGGTAGCATAATACAGATCATGAAGACCTTATTTTCATTATGGCCCCTTCTATTTAGGAGTTATCATACATTAATGAAAGTAACTGTCTTTTAATTCTTGGAGGCTTTTAGTACTTTTTTGTCCTCTTTTGAAGAAAATGAACGTAATTACATACTATCAAATGTAAGGATTCCAGTGAAATTTGGACCATTAGGTGTTTTCCATGCTAACTTTCACAGAGAAATATGTATTCCAGAAGAAAAGAAAATGGCCATTGAGTATTAGTAAAAAGTTGGATAAATGTCTTGACCTCTATTCAGTCATTGCAGTATATAGAGTTTTAGTCAATGGAGGACCAAGCTTTTCTGGCTTTGTGTTACTGTAACAGCTTTTTCCCTAAATTTTCCGAAAAATAACCTGGGTTACCAAGGAAGCCAAACCCATCAGCATTATACAAATAGAAAGAATTCTCAGAATGTCAAACTAAGGTACGACAAACCAGACGTTACGACAGGTAGAAAGTGGAAACCGGACAAAGAAACATATAACACTATCCGTATCCTTACTGATATAGCTAGCTATGTAAAATCTAGGGCAGAATGGTTTGGCTTATATGCAATTTAGTCATTATTTTATTGTGTAATGAGTGTGAATAGAAAATTATTTAGTAAGGCAGTGAGAATTAAATACAGTCAAAATTATTACTTCATAAGTCTACAGTCGAAAAAGAAATGTCTAAACAATGTCAAAACAGGTTAAAACAAAAAGAACTAAAATTTGCAAATGAGATCAAGGAAGACTAAGCTTTCTACTCAGAATAAGGTAAAACAAGGTAGAAATTGACAATGGTGATAACTAAACTTTGAATTTCATGCATCGCACTCCATCATGTCGACTCCTTATCCTCCAGAGATACACGACAAGTAATTGTAAGTTCCTTGAGATAAAACGTAAAGAATTTTTCATTCAAATCTAAAAAGAGACAAAAATGAAGAAGAAAAGGACATTTTATTTGAATAAAAATGAACAATAATCCTATTCAAGAAAACAAAAATGGTAATTATGTTAGGTCAAAGATGGGAATGGCATTGGAAAGTAGAAGTTGAGTTTAGAAAAACTCTTTTTTCCCTTATTGTCAACAACACACAGACTGGGTACTGTTTTTAAAACTAGTATTGCATTCTTCTAGAAGTGGTAGTCTGCTGAGAAAACAAATTTTTATTAAAAAAAACCCCGGAAGTAAATGATAGTAATGCAAAGGGCAGTTAAGAAGGTACCTAATGTCTAATTGTTTTTGGATATCGCTATATATTTTCAACTTTTCCAGTACCCTTTATCTTAGATTAAACATTTTCAATTATTTGAGGGCCTTATAGTTTTGTTGATTTAGGTGGTACCAATATCTACAATAACTCAACTAGTATTATCTTCCAGGCTGGGGTAGTAATTGGAGTTCATTTTCTGTTTATCTCGTCTTGTTTCCCTGGATACTATCTTCCATAAATCTACACCTTAATACATATTACTTATCATGAATTAAGCTTTTGATAATAGGGAAATCAGTCTTTTTATTGTGACATATCTGCAATTGTACGTTCATCAAAAGTAGAGATGAAAATATCTTTAAATTTCAATAATCTTGATTTTGAATTTATACATTGATGATATTTAGATATTGGTATTAGCTCAGTAGCTGAGTCTTTAATAGCAGTCTGAGCAATAAGTTGGGTTTGAGTTATGTTACTTCGATAGTTGGTTTAGCACCCAGAGACTTCTATGCCTACAATTGCGCGCAGTTTTTCAGATTTAGAATGTTTGGTGTTTTTTTTCTCCTTCCATCAACCGTTATAATTTGGCTTACATCTTTATAATCTTATCAGCTGTCTGTGCTGTGCTTATAGACTTGGATGTAGTCATTTAGCGCTAACTCCTTTCTTTCATTCACGTTATTTAAAGAATCAGAGCTGCCAGAATCATTGTAAAATTTTTGTTATGCCTCTCAAGAAGGAGAAATGAAATTTTGCTAGTTTTTCAAGTGTTAGATGACTTACACTTGCGTATGCCTACTGTTTTTCTTCTTTTCTTGGCAATTCTGTGTTTATAAGAACTGTGTATTTAATATCTATTTCAATAAGTTTTCCATGTTACTGACCATTCCTTTCAGTAAATTTTACCCTCAGCACCATTATTTCGTTGAAAAGTAAAGCTCTCAAAGTCTCTCAAATTTGTTCTTATTGTTAAAGGATAAGTTTTTCCAAGAGTACTTAATTGATCCTAACACTTCATTTGCCTCATTACTTACTTCGCAATCCCAATTTCATTGGGCAACTAAAGGCTTGGACAGAAACTTCTAGTCTACCTTTTGTATTCACTCATTATCTGAATGTAATAAACCGAAGAAAACAGTAGTAGTTACACATTGTTCACACTCCAATATTTTGTTACAGTCGCAAAGACGAAGTAACAATTCCATTTAGCTGTCAAAAATACACTAGTCAGAGCTTAGGATTTCACTACTTGGCTTACCTTTAATCTAAAAGTCCCCTATATATATATATATATATATATATATATATATATATATATAAATGGAGTATAGTATACAAAATAACTAGACAAATTTAGCAGTTACTACTAGTTTCATGTTTTCTTAACAATCTTCAAACTGCAGTTTGAAGCTTGTTGTAAACGCTCTGGAAACATTGAGCACTCTTAGTGAACATTGGTATACTTTACTACTATTACTATNTTGATCCTAACACTTCATTTGCCTCATTACTTACTTCGCAATCCCAATTTCATTGGGCAACTAAAGGCTTGGACAGAAACTTCTAGTCTACCTTTTGTATTCACTCATTATCTGAATGTAATAAACCGAAGAAAACAGTAGTAGTTACACATTGTTCACACTCCAATATTTTGTTACAGTCGCAAAGACGAAGTAACAATTCCATTTAGCTGTCAAAAATACACTAGTCAGAGCTTAGGATTTCACTACTTGGCTTACCTTTAATCTAAAAGTCCCATATATATATATATATATATATATATATATAAATGGAGTATAGTATACAAAATAACTAGACAAATTTAGCAGTTACTACTAGTTTCATGTTTTCTTAACAATCTTCAAACTGCAGTTTGAAGCTTGTTGTAAACGCTCTGGAAACATTGAGCACTCTTAGTGAACATTGGTATACTTTACTACTATTACTATATATATATATATATATATAGTTTAAATTAATTTGAATTTAATGAGACGCAGTACCAATTTAACCATGGCAGCAAGAACAGTTTACTTGGAATATAATAAGTTTAGCAATCTGGATAATAATCAAGCAATATTTTGATTTGAAATAGACATATAAAACTCTAAATTTTTTGTCACACAGTAAGATTCTTCTAAAATAATAGATTTCCTTTCATAATCCTGAAATCTAATATTTTTTCTTTCTCTCCTCCATATTATTTTTTTTGCTTTCACCTCTCCTCTGCCTTCTTCTCTTTTATTCTCATTCTATCCTTAACATTTCTCATAACAAATGTTGTATTGTGAAAGTCAAAGGGTCAGTATTGACTTAACCATTTTAATGTAACAAAAAATCTGCGTAATCTTCTTCTGCTGCTTTTTCCTACTAACTAGTATTTGTATGTCTAGTTTTTCCTTAGTAATTTCAACCCTTTAAATATTGGGATTTTTTCTTATGTTTACAATTGTTATCTATTTCAGACATCTCTGTATTCCATTTATTTACGGAAACCCTATCGCATTTGGGGAAAGTGGTAGAAAGATCTGTCAGCTGACTAATTAGCTTCACACAGGAAAAAAAACCCAACTTATTTTGAACCGGAAGTCTTTCCTACTATGGGGCCTGAATATCTAGACTAGACCAGAACCATCTTAAGCTCTTCTAACTGTCCTCTCTGGTAAGGAGTTAAAGTTACATACTCGGTCATTGACATTTGGCTATGTTTAACCCAGCTACTAAATAAATGAACTGTTGATTAAGTATTTCAGAGACAAAGTGGATTGCCCTGATCAAAAATTATTTAGAAAACTCCAGTGATGAATTATTGCAATTTTTAAAGTCCTTAATGATAATTGTAATCTAACAATACGTTTGGTTCCCCCCCCGCCCCCACACACACACACTTTCTCTTTCTTGACATAATTATTGACGAATCATCCTTACGGCATAAAATGTAGTAATTTTTTCCAGAACTTACTTAATTGACTTCCTATTGAACTTCCTCAGACATTAACAAATATTTTAAAACTTTATTCTGTTGTCATTTATAGAGATACAAGTTGTCTGGAGTAAAAGTGATTAAAGAACTTTAGGGAAAAGACAAACTGTGAGTTTTAAGGTGTCCTAAGTAAAAGAAATAGATAAAACTGAGGAAAAAACACAGTGCCAAATATTCTTTTTTTTTTTCTCTGTAAAACTATGAGTCCTCTATCAATTTTACAAAACTTTACTAGTTAGGATCGTAGTTCCGATAGCTAAGTTTGTGTAGCAGGTAATCATGAAAATATTAGTTCTGCAGGATGACCCCCAAAAAGTGTCTCTCATGAAAAATACCCATGGAATCTTTAATACCTGACCAATTTCCTTGATGTTTCAGGTTTATGAAGAGGACTATTTACAAGGTTGAATAATGCAGAGAAGTTTCAAACATGCCTCAGACAGTTCAAAAATGACATTTTGCGTACAGACCTACTTTGAGACAAGGTCAATGTACCCCAGTTCTGCAACGCAGTCCAAATTATACATGGTTAATTAAATCAACACTACATAGGCCTCAGAAGCTTACGTTTTCCATTAATTTTTTATCCTTTTCTTTCCTTATAACAAAAAATATGTTTGAATACAATACATTGGATTACAATAAAAGACTTGTAAACCAATGATTAATTTATCTTGAGCCTTTTTATATCCTTTAAATGCTAGAATAAAAACTAGTCTGCTTTCACAGATTTTAAAAGATCCACAGTAGTAATAGTAAATGATCATACTGCAGTTGTAAAATTTGTTGTCTGTAATTAGGAACAAACAGGAAATAAAAGCTATGATAAACAAGCATTCTCAAAGTTAATATTTTGTGTTGTTGCAAGACATACGTAGACATTTGATTAACCTTTTGTCAGTATCACTTTTGTGTTGCACGCTTACGTCATCACAAGGAAAGTCTCTAATTGTATTGTAAGTTTCAATATTTAATCTTCTTTAAGTCAGAACAAGAGATAAACATATTGATTTTCTTGAGGCTACATTTAATAAATAAGCTTAGGACATTTAGATCATTTGAATATGTTGGTTTTGAAGAGCTAATTGTTAACTGAAAGAACTTGATCTGAAACTTTGATTACCGTTTTAACGGTGTTGATATTGCTTATTTGAAATTATATGTTTTTATTTTACCTCGTTTAGGCTGGGGATCATTTGCTTTGTTTGCTCTTTGCTGGAATATTAAGGAATGACGTCTGAAATTGAAATGTTATAAACTCTTGGGTACCGTTGATCGGCAATATACATGCTGAAACCCATGTATTTGGATTAATTTTCTTTCAAGTGAACATTAAAACATGTAAGCTAAGGAAAAATAACAAGGATTCTATATAGATAAATCTTCCTTTAATTGAAAAATTAAAGGGCTTGAAGGGGAAAGAGAACGAATTCTCAGTTTATGAATAAATAGATTTGAGAACCCAGATTTTGCCACTGAAAAATTGTTTTCTGCATAAAGAATCTTTTTGACCAAGAAAACAATACTCTTGGAATTTTTGTAAATTGTGATTAGATGTACACTACCAATACAAAACTATTGTTTTGATAAAAAACAGACGTTTAACCAAAAAAACTAATATTAGACCGACTTTTTGAAAAATTGTCCGTTTTATTTAGATAGAATTCATCTAATTTATATGCAATCTCTTTAGACACCTGGATCCTATAAAACAATAATAAATCAAAATTTCTGAAAGGAGAGTTATACCCGCTGTAGGGTGTTGACTCTTTTAAAAACCAGCAGAACATGGATGCTAAAATTTAGGGTTTAAAATTTCTGAAAATGACTACGAAGACATGCAAAGCACAGTGCGATTGAGGGACACATCTATCTAAATCTAACTATTAAATACTATGAAAAAAAGAAAACATATATTTTGTAGAGTTCTTCACAAAGCCTTGTAAGCAAGGTTCTGTCCCACGTCGAGTACTGGGAGTCCTTTTTTCTAACACTGCATTCTCTCTGTCTTATTTCATGCCACAAAGTGAACAATTGTAACTATGTATACAGCTGTGGTTTAGTGGTCAATGCAACTGGAGATTTTATAAGATGTTTCGAGGTCGATCTTTCCATTAAATGGAATTTGAATTTCTCAAGAGAACTCTATTAATTGGAGTTAGGAGAAACATTCTGCTAAAATGTTTCTCAACTTTGCAAAAAGTTTCTTGCTAGAGCACCTTCCTAGCCCATAACTGGGTAAAAGGCCAATAAAGTGACCCCCAACTTCCCAAAATCATATTGTTTGCAAAACTATCTTTAAAGTTTTGTATGCTGTAGGAAGAATAGCCGAGTATTACAAATTTATTTTTCCAAACCCTAAGTGGCATAGCTTCACGATTGTAAATGATAATAAATTTATTGTGACTAGTAACTTAATTTAATCTTTCTTCAAAATTGAAATTTAGAAATTAAGTTACTTTATACTTCCAACTTTTGTATTTTATACTTTTTACTGTGTTACAGATTCTATTCCCATTCTAGTTCTGTGTTAACAAACCCTTCTTAATAACCTTTGATGAAAACAACAGTGTTTTGGACTGCCCTGACATTGGCGCTGCCTTTGTCACCTAGTTTCTGCAGGCCACGAGCTGCTTTCTGTACCAAGAGAAACTCATTATGAATACAGTTCGGTCATTTAAAGTCAGGTTTAAAATCTTTTTAATAGTATCCTAATAAAAAGAGGGATTAAATTAATTGTTTTGTAACCCTTAATACATATTTTTCGATCTCGCCTTTCAGACTTAAAAACGTACTTTCACTTCTGTTAATCAATAACAAGAAGTACACCTATTAGCCAGCAATGTACAAATCAAAAATGCCATTTTTAGAATAGTTTATTGTGGAAATGGAGGATTCTAACTGATGCGATTCCTGGGTTATCATTAGATGGAGTTAACTAACGAACACCCAAAATAAACATGTCAAAGAATAGAGCATTAGTTAAAAGGAACTGTAAAAAACTGCCAAAAACCTACTTGCCCAAACAACTTGTAGCCATTCCAGATGTGTTGCTCAAAGCATGGAACCTTAGAGGACCTGTCATCAAAGGAACGAATTCAAGGGCCTCTGAAATAAAAAATGGACCATCGAAAAGTGAACTGTAAAAATCAGACATTTATTAGTAGATTATTACTCTCTGTCCTACCTTTTCATGACATTTCTATACCTGATAGCTTTAAGGCTTTCTCACCTGCCAGCATTAAAAGGTAATGTATTATGGGTCAGCAGAATTAAATGGTAATTTGGATAATACAGGAGGGGAAATACTGAATGAGAAAAATGAAATTACATTCAAGAAAAGTTCGGGTTTGGATAAAAGTGTAAACTAAACTGTGTACATAAAAAGAGGGAATATTCAGAGTTTTAGAGAATTAAGTTTAAAGCTTCCATAGAATTTAAAGGGGAGGCGTTGAACATTTTTCTTTCATGTTCTCATTAGCTTTGTTCTGTATTTGATTAATTATTCTCTTGATGCAGCTCACATGGGATGTAAAGTTAGATTAAGGATATGTCACTACCAAACATAACCACTTACTTATATCCATCATGAAGATCTCTTTTCATGTGCCTGGACATCAGAAGCTGGCTCAAAGCTTGCAACGAAACTAGGTTTGAGCCGGTCTGTCCTGTCATGACCTTATGCTTCAACACTTGAGCTACCACAGTAAACCCGATATTCTTCAACTATCTATTTTACATATATAGATACCATTTTTTTCATCATTTATTCACATTTTTCTGAAAGATCTGATTGTGAAATGATCTGGTGCTGTTCAGAGCCTAATACGGTCTACACTTACTTTTCACTTTTTTATGCCTTACGTTTTCCATTCATTAAGGTTAAAAATAGGAGTTAGTGTTTTAACTCTTTAAAAAAATCTCAGAATAATAATAATAATAATAATAATAATAATAATAATAATAATAATAATACCAGGACATATAATAATAGTAAAGCCGCAAGGGCCTGAAATACCATGTGGCTACTGGCACGGGATACACAGCCCCCTTGGGGGTAAGGATAAAATGAATTGAGATATGTTAGGAAAACAAGATGTAAATCTTACCGTCTCGTCCTTCGCGCTGGTCAACAAGGGACGCGTCCCTCAGGGAGAGACCAACCCGAGGTCGAAATGTACACGACTCGGTCTAATTCCTCCTCTTTGAATGATCTACAAGATAATCAGAGCCAGGGTATCACTGACCCTGAACATGCAGTGATGCCCACAAAATCAAGAGAAACTAGGGTTAGATAGTCTACAGGTGATTATAACAATGTTCTAAGAGCATTTAACATCCCTCAAAAGGACCCTGTGAGAAATTTGACTGAACAAACCTTCTCTGAAAGGAGAAAAATAGTAGGAAAAGAAGTTAAGAAAAACGTTGATGCTAATAGACTTGCTAATGTACGTCGAGATATTTTTAGAAATAAGCAGTTGAACGAGTGGAATACATGAACACCTAACGGCATCTTTAAATGAAATCGTCACTACAACTGAAACCTTACCGGATTTGTTAACACAAGGCAACACATATCTTGTCCAGAAATCAGACGACCCTAAGAACCCGAACAACTATCGCCCTAGGATTTTTATATCAATAATCACAGACAAAATGTATAATTTTCTTGACCAAAAATTGATTATTCCTCAGGAATGAAAGGCTGCAAAAGGAACTCATATGGATGCAAGGATCAGCTTCTAATCAACATAATGATTCTAGAGGACTTCAGGAGAAAGAGTAAGAACTTGAACTAAGCATAGATTGATTTTCGTAAAGTTTTTGACAGTGTTCCACAAGATTGGATTATTAAAAGCCCCAAAATGTACAAGATCTCACTTATAATTGCAACTTTTTAAAAGAAAAGTATGTATAAGTGGAACAACTCTCCTTTTCTCTCCCACGACGCTGGGACTACTTAATCTAAGCCTGTTAAAATTAAACGTGGTATCTTCCAAGGAGACTCTCTTTCCCCACTTATTTTCTGCATATCGCTTATCTCGTTGTCCAACGAACTTTATAACGCCAACTATGGTTACACGATCTATTTACTACGGATGACTTTATACTTTTCGCAAAATGTGATCAACAACTAGAAGGATTGCTAGCTACCGTTAAGCAATTCAGTAATGATATTTGCTTGGAATTCGACCTCGATAAGTGCTCTACATTCTCACGAAGAAGACTACCGAAAATCTCATCGATAGATCTTGACCCAGACACGACAATTAGAGAACTTGATTTTGAGGAAATGTGCAAATACTTAGGAGTAAATGAAGGTGATGGGATCGACCATGCTGGAATGAAGGAGAAAATCTGTAAGGAATACTACCGAAGAGTTAGTTTAGTGCTTAAAATCGAGCTTAACTCAAAAAACTAAATAGAGGCAATAAACACCCTTGCTGTATCAGTTTTATAATACAGCTACAACATAAAAAAACCGGAACCTTATTGATATAAAACCCATAAACTGCAAAATTAGAAAACTATTCACATCAGTTAGTATGCTCCACCCCAAAGCGGACGTTGATTGTCTCTATTTGTCTAGAAGAGAAGAGGGCCATAGACTCCTATCTTTAAATGTCCTATAAAACCACGAAAATTGGAATGAAACAATATCTTGAATCAAAAGATGATTGGATGCTAAAACTAATATGCAGGCATGAAAGGAGTAAAAGGACTACACTCGGTTTACAAAAATCCTAGAAATTTGAAAATGAATTAGGCGTAGAAATAACAGAAGAAGATGAAGATGTACGCAAAAGCCACAGTATGTGCCAAGAAAGTTAAATGAATGCTAAAAGGAAAGCACAGAAACAGCTTGCTGATCGTTGGAGTCAGAAAGCTCTACACAGACATGCTCTCTGAAGCCAAGACGCTGATGTCGATCAAGATGCAACCCATCAGTGGCTGAGGAATGCAGGACTTCAGGCAGAGACGAAAATCTTCATAATCGCAGCACAGGACCAAAGCTTATTTACCCGGAATCACCAAGCAAACATACTGAAGAATGGACTTGACTCTAAGTGCGGGTTCTGTGACCAGCACACGGAAACAGTAGGTCACCTTATGTCCCGGTGTCCGGTACTTGCTTCAAATGAGTATGTAAGACGCTACAACCGTGTTTGGATGTATCTTCGCTGGGGTATATGCAAACATTTTGGTAATTTTGGAATATCATCCTCTACAAGTCGCTGAAGAAAATGCTTCTATTCTCTGGGACTTTCTGATCAACACTGACTGGACGATTCAAGCCAACCGTCCCGACATTATAATTAAAGATAGAAAAAACAAAATGTGCACTTTAATTGACATGAGTGCGCCAAGTAATAAAAACATCTCAGTTATCACAGTTAAGCAAGAAAAGTTAAGCAAGTATAAAGACCTAGAGATAGAAATTCAAAAAATGTGTAAAGCCAAAACTAGAACTGCTCCAGTCATTGTCGGAGGTACTGGGGATGATTAAGAAGGGACTCAAAAACATATAGAGAAAATACCTGGAGAGCATAAACAACAAGAACTCTAGAAAATTGTCCTCACAGGCACTGCTCATATTCTTTGAAAAGGACTCTTAGTTTGATACCGTAAAATTCATAAACCTTTCCGGTTTTTTCATACAGCTTGTTTAGACTTTTTATAGTTTTTAGTAATATGACATTGGTCTTTTAATATTCATGCCAATTATGTTTATACTTACTTGTCATAATTATTTTTATATTCCTTGTAAAATGTTAATTGTCCCTTTAATGTTCGTTTCATGTTTCATAGGATATTTATCTGCCCCAGATCACTGGGGCGACCTGATAAGTAATTGTAGTGAAACTCATACGCAAAGAAATACTTCAATAATAATAATAATAATAATAATAATAATAATAATAAGAAGAATGTACGTTTTCTTAGATGACAATTCTATTCTTCCACTAGAACAAAAAGGTTGTAAAAGAAAGTCGTATGGATGCAAGGATCAACTGCTTATCAATAAAATGATTCTTGAAGACTGCCGAAGAAGACTTAAAAACCTTAGTACGGCGTGGATCGATTATAAAAAAGCTTTTGACAGTGTTCCACATGACTGGATCCTTAAAAGCCTCGAATTATATAAAATATCGCCAGTAATTACTAACTTCCTTAGAAATAGCATGTCGAAATGGAACACACAACTTCTCCTTTCTCACAAGAAAGGTACTACCAAGTCTAATCTTATTAAAATCAAGAGAGGTATCTTTCAAGGGGACTCACTCTCCCCACTTCTTTTCTGTATCGCTCTTATTCCGCTATCTAACGAACTAAACAACTCAAAATCTGGTTATAAAGTTTTCGATAAAACAATGAACCACCTATTTTACATGGACGATCTTAAGCT